>NHTK01001290.1:0-27750 GCA_002938355.1 Panaeolus cyanescens | reverse complement strand
GAGATAATGCACATCTTTACCTTGTTATTCGTCTTTTTAGTAATACATACGTATATGATGTGTTTTCGTTTCTTGTTTTTGGGTTTGTACTGTTGTGGGTGGTTTGGTGGGTGGTGGGTGATACGGTTGTTGTGTTTAGTTAGGGTTTAGGATGATGGTTCTAGGTAGGGGTTCGGCTCGGGGGTGATGGTCTCGGAGACTCAGAGGTCCTGCGTTCAACGTCGAGAGTGGACAACTTGAGCTGACGATCACCGTGTTAATGCCAGTGACTGGCAAGTACTAGTAATATTGACGTCCTTAAGCTTCGACAAATCGCAAAATACTGAATATAAAAACTAATATAATGGAAAAACAATGCTTCGTGTGCTTCACTGCGCCTTGATTTGATTCGTTTCTTGTTATAATTATATGAAATGATATAATAAGCCTTCTAAGTTACTATTGATGATAATGTCGATACTGATGTTAACACTGTTGTTGATATTATACTAGTAACAATGCCTTGAGTACAAGACGAGAAAAAAGGTATATAAACCCCTCGATTCGATGATTTTTGAGCATCATCAAAGTATCTCAGTTTCACCTCTACTACTACATTCAAGCATTACCAATATCCAGCACTCTAAATTCGAATTCATGCTCGACATGACTCCCCCAACCTCTCGCCCCCTTCAAAAGGGGTCCTCACGCGTCAAATTGGCCTTGCAGAATCTCCACCTCGAACAGCGCTCCGGCGTATGTTCATCCACTCATTTGCCTCCAACATTAGGCTTTTAGCTCCTATGTCCCCTCCGAAGCTGCAGATTCCTCCCCTGAGTCCACAAATCCCTCCCCCAGAGTCCACCAAATATTCCCTCGAATTTCCCTACGCCTTGTCCATCTAGACCGTAATCTTACACTCATACATCCCTGCTTCTTTCAGACAACGGGTGCACACTATCACAATCACTGGCAGCGCCACCTTCGTCGTCGTTCACATAGGGGGTTTTGAGCACCGTTGCCACCTCAACAACCCAACACCCAAACGCCCTCCATACATGCATATCAACCGTACCGGAGGGAAATGCGAAATGAGAAACAAGAAATGAGAAATGAGGAATGGAGTCGAGTCCGCGCTCCAACCTCGTTGAATGCGCAAGTTTGGTTGTCGCACCGAAATTGTTTTTGCATGATCGCCATTCCGATCACACCGACGACTGATCCGTACCAAGTTGAATCGCAAGTCAGGAACTGTAACTGTAATGGGTGGATTTTGCGGTGAAGAGAGATGAGTTCAAATTATTAATATTACGAGGTGTTTATTTTGAAAGTTATGTAGTTCTAACGGTAACGGTAACGTAGGTAGTTAGTTGCTCTCTGTACCTGTACAAGTGCCTAAGGATTGTTCTCGACTTCAACCGCTATGTGTTGCTTGCCGCTTTTATTGATGCGGTAGGTGAGATAGCGGTTGAAGTGGTGAGCAAAAACTTAGGTTTCTTGGACAGGTTTGTGAGAGAAACCCGCGGCATACTTTCACCTTATATTATATATTATACTACTCGTCGATACAAGAGTATGGTATCACTGGCAGTTTCACTTTTGAATTTTCCATGAGTGATTCACCCTATGAGTGACGTGCTGCCCATACCAAGCAACATTTTATTGTTCAAATGTTGAAATATTAGACCCTTTGTTCGTTTCCTGTCACAATAATAATAATGGCTATGTGATGGCGACTCCTTTGAAATTGATATCACAAAGGCAGCCATCGTCTATGGGGAGCCAAGAAGCGAGAACTTGAAAGGGTATATAAACCAAACAAATCCGCACATGTCCATCTTCAACTCCTCTCTACCTCGCTTCTGTAACTAATAATTTCTCTTATGCACGTTCACCACTCGAGATTAAAAAGGCCGGCTCTAGTCCTCGAAACACTCTCCGTCAAATTGGCCTTGCAGAACTCTATGAAAACCGTCGCTTTGCATCCCTCCTAGACTCGGACTATGAAGGTGGCATCGATGTTCAGTGAACATCTCTGGGTCCAGAGATTTCGCTTATGAGTCGATGTGTCATGTTTTGTGTAATTCTACACAGATTTCAACATTCATCATCTTTATCTGTGAACTGGTAGCAATGACGAGGTTAGAGTTCTGAACGCGCACGGTGAGCATTTGTTTAATGTTATTTTTTTCTCCCGCCCATTTCATTATCCACGGTCGAGGACGCGTCGTGTCGCGTTTCTTTGCTTTACTTTGTTTTGCGCGTTGTGGCGACGTCCTCCATTATTTCCCTTTATTCTATGTTCAATCTCTTTGTTTCATTGCATTATCGCTTGCATTTGGAAGTTTGGGCGCCATTGTGCCCCATTTATGGGAATAATAAACGTGCGAAGATTTTAACGGTCACGTGTACTCTACAATCTCCTCATTGAAATTCAAATGAGCGACAACGCGTTCTGCTCATCGGCTTGCTTCTCTCGTTGCTCATTCCTCCGTCGTCTGATTCTCTTCTATCTTTCTGATACATCTCTCTCTATCTACCCCTACTTAATATCATATTCATCACCCAGAAACATGCCTTTTTCGAACGGATTTTCATGGCTTGACAACACCAACACTGTTGACCAATCATCGTACGTCCACGCACTCTATTAACTTCATTTATCAATCTCAAACTAACCGTCTCTCTAGAAGATTATGGATTGAGTCGCACGGTGTATCTTCTTCATCACCATCCGTCCCGGGGCCATCACGGTAAGTCTTTTAATGAGTATTCTCCTCACCAACCCCACTCACAATATTATCCAATAGGACTGCACCAACCAAAAAACACAACGTCAGCATCTCAGATGAGGCTCTCGAGGACAATGAAGACCCCTGGATTGACGAATTTCTCCAACTCAACAGCTACGCTCTGCATCAGCCAATGTCAGAGGCTGATAGAAAGCTCTTGGACATTCCAGTGATGGAGTCGGAATGGAAGGCGTTTGATGAGGCTCTTGACGTGTCTACAGGCTCGAGTGAGCCATCAACCAACACCTCAGACAAAGAAGCAGCTACATCCCCTGCAACTTCGACCGAACAACTCCAACCTCCACCCACCCCCAAGACTACGGTGCTGGGCAATATCACGAACCGCGTTTCTTCGTCTTCTGTGATCCAACCAACACGCTCTTCAAAAAAGCGCAATGCTGAAGAGTCTCCTGATGCAGCCAGGCGAGACGGAAGGCACGACAGACGCGGATTTAGATCAACTCGTTCCAGACGAGACGGATCCTCGTCGTTGTTATCCACCACCACCAAATCCGCCGATTGCATGTAATATAATGCGTACGGTTAATGGTGCACGTGTGCAATGCGGTACCGTGTTGCACTGAGCCTCAAATCTGCGGAGGCTCACTTTATTCAGGTGCATAAAGTACCTCGAAGGAAGGGCGCGTCGTCCTCAGGGATAGTAGAGTGCCCTTGGGACGGGTGTGGCACGCAGATGTCGGGAGGTGTTATGAGGCACGTTCTAGGTGTGCACCTTCCAGAGCTTCGTATGTTATGTGCGAAGTGTAGGACCCCTATTCAGTCTCGAAGCGATTCAGCGAATAAGCACATGGCCAAATGTTGGCCTTAGATTTCTCGAAGGTGCTTGGAATCAAGGAGTCTCGGAGTGAAACGGTGGACTCATGTATATTAATATTCTTTTTTATCGTATTCTTACTTCTCTTTATGTTCCTCGTCGTTTGTACTTATATTGCTTTCAACTCATTGCATCTGTATAATATTCACATGTCGTTCTTTTTTGCATACACTTTCTCTTCGTCATTAATTCTCATTGCAGCTGTCAATGATTTACTCGTAGTTCTTTTCACATACACATTTTACTCAGGCTGAACCTTCTTTATTTCTGGTACAGCCACATGGATGGCCTTTAGTTTACTACTCTAAATAAAATACACCATAAAACGCCATTAAAGTCACACCCAATGTTAGTATATCAAACGGTAAACCTGGGGCTCGTACTCGAAGATTGCAGATTTTAAGAACCCTTTGACATTTGGTCGCTCGAACACTCAGATAATCGGCCCTTTGACAATTTTTGTACGAAATTTTGATATAATACAATGATACCTTTGATACCAGCATGACAAAGGTATCTACCTCAAAGTTGGAACTTGGAGTGGCTTCAACACGCAAGGAAAGGTATATAATGGGTTTCGATAGACTAACCACCTCAGACTCTCTCAGCATCTGGCCACCCTCTGATTCTCATGATCTAATTTACCTGATCTTAATTCACTCGGACACCATGTTTGAAGCACCCATCATAGCCCTCAAAAGCGTATCCGTCAAATTGGCCTTGCAGAACTCGATGATACTCCCGTTAAACTCCATGCTTCGCCACAGCAGACCTGTTAAGATCATAGAGCCCAAACGTGTCCTGAATGTCATTGTGAGTAGCTCTCTGGTTGCTAGGTTCATTGGAAGGCGGACGACGCGAGCCATTGCATCAACGCGAGCGCGTCCATTTTGTCCATTATTCCATGTTGAATTTCTTTGTTTTGTTGCATTATCGTCCATATATGGAAGGTTTGGCATTCAATTTTCCCAATTTGCAACTGGGCAATCCAATTATGGAAATACAGCCACGCTCACGTGAGGAAATAAAGCACGAATTCTGCTGTAATAAATTGGTCGCACAACGCGCTCTGCTCTCCAACTTGCACCTCTCGTTGCTACTTCCTCATTCCTCTCTCTCCGCTGAATTTTTGCGATAAATCTCTTCATATATAATTGTACTTATTGTCACATCTATCTCACAACATCATGGCATTCTCGAACAGATTTTCATTCTCGGAGGGCACCAACACCGGCGATTCACACTCCTCGTAAGTCTACGCACCATCCTCTTGCTCTCTGCCATCCATCTCACCCATCTTTAGATCATCCAACTTGAATTATTCTTATTCTCACCCATTTTCGGTTCAACAACGGTACGTCTATCAACTCATTCATTTCACAATCAACACTTACCATTTTGCATCCAGCCCTACGCGAGTGGCGTCAACAAGCGCAGATGAGGAAGACTACCTTACAGAGCTAGCTGAAGACGTAGACGATGCATGGCTAAATGAGCTCCTACAATGCACCGGCTACTTCGCCCCACAGTCAGCAAGCGATCGAGAGTACCTGCAGACCCCGGTTGTCCAGTCGGAGTGGGACGCGATTGAGGAAGCATCTACTACTCGTGCCAGTGTAGCCTCACCTGATGCACTGGACGAAACCTCAATTTCGGAATCAACTCCTGCATCCTCAAATTCGGAGACTCATCCAGCCTCTCATCAATCCTCAGTCGACCCAGAGGCGTGTGACGAGGTTGGACCAGGTCCCTCAGCTACAGAACCTCTGGATGTACAACCACTGTCTCCATCCACCTCTCAATCTGCGGTACTTCGAGATAGCACCAACCAGCTCACGTTTACCCTTCAGCCCTCAGAGTCGTCTTCCAATCCCACTCCAGTTGCAAAATCATCATTGAGACCAAAGAGAAAGCAGGTCGTTGCGCCCCTTTCAAATGATTTCGACGAATTTGAGGAAGGTTCGAGTTCTTCTCAGCGACCAACAAAACGACGCAAGGTGCAGCGAAAGATTGGTGCCGCTGGTCAGCAAGGTCAAGGCCAAAGTGGAACGACTACCGTAGCCATTCCCACTGCCCACGATGATGCTCCAGTACCAGTTACGCAAACAAGAAGATTGATTAGGACGTCGTCGGAGGCCATGGATACAGAGGCATTCAACCAACTCGTTGCAGATCCCAATGATTCTCGAAGGCGATACCCACAGCCTTTGAATCCCGCTCTTACATGCCCTATCTCACACAAGGTCAACGGTCGACGAGTGCGATGCGGCACAGAGCTCCTCAGGATCGACTCTGCCGAAAATCATCTGGTCAAGGTACACAGGGTGCCTCGAAACAAGCACGTTTCGTCAGCCAAGATCTCGTGTCCTTGGGAGGGCTGTCGCCAGAGGATGTCAGGGAGTGTTATGCGACACGTCCTAGCAGTGCATCTCCAGGAACTGCACATGATATGTGTGAAGTGCAGGAAGCCAATTCATTCACGGAGTGAAGAGGCGAAGAAGCATATGGACAAGTGCTGGCCTTGAATTCTTGGATGTTGGTAGACTTGAGGTTTCTCGGAGCGCGTTACTTGCTTCATTTCATTTCATCAATTTATCCACAGCATCCTTTTTATCACTTTTTCTACATCATCTGTATTTGTATTTCCTTCTCACTCTCACCGCATCTGTACTCCTATCACTCGTTAATCTTCTTGCATACACATTTGCCTGGACATTACCTATGTTACAGCCGCCACGTGTATCATTTGTAGTATAGCTATTGGAATAAACACAACTTAAACGCCAACATTCAGACTTGATCAGCGTCTCACATGCTTTACAAATAGGTAAATTATTGTCAATTTTAATCTACTTATGCTCTTCTAGTACTGTCCCAACTATAGTTTCGTTCGGTAGTCTGATGAACGAATACCTGCTCTGGTTATATGTTGCTACGGCATGCTCGACTTGATATCCAGCAGTATGGAGGGACGGGAATGCATCAGGCCAAAAATCAACCTGCCAATATTTCTTTTCGTGCGTAATACTGTGCCTTTCTTCAAAAGAAAGTGATACCTGAGTCGAAAGTGTAAGCGTCTTCAGTGCAGGGAACATAGATGAATCAGCAATCAGCGCATCGAGTTGTTTCCAGACAGGGAGCGTCGACTTCTTCCACCTATTCAATTCCTCCCCTCGCAGCACCTGGGCAAACTCTATCTCAAGGTCTTTAATCCGATTTGACCCTGATATAGAACGCAGCCCAGCGACAAGATTACGAAGCCTGAATGCGTTGGCAGAGAAATCAATCTCATGGAGTTGAGAGAATCGTATGCGGAAGGTTTCGAGCGTCGCTCTGCAGAAATTCAAGCAACGGCCAGGTTGAACTTCCACGTTGTCACCCAGCCATTCATGACGGTCTACGAAATGTAACATTATGGAGCTTTGTCAGAAAATCTTCAAGTATGGGGGAAATCATGAGAAACTTGACGTACATTTGATGGTCGTCTCGAAATTCTGCAGGGCAGGCATATGCGGCAAAACGTCATAAAGAGCTTCAGCAGTATCGTCTGTGTCATTCTGGTCGCAGCGAAATATAAACGTGCGGAGTGATGGGAAGGCGTGAGCATTTTTCTTCGTCGCATTTCTGCACAGTACCGATAGGACTTTGGCATTATTGCTCTCGATAGTGGTGAGGTTCTCGAAGGAGACGACAGGGTTCTGGAAGCACCGTACGTCGGGGTTTTTGCGTAACCAGCTTGGAAAATGGCGCGTCGGGCTGCCCTTGTTGATGCGAAATTCGATGCTCTCAAGATCGGGGAAATGGAAGAGTAATTTGAGTGGGAAGCCGCGATCTTGTTCAAGGAATAGACATTGAAGCAGGAGGTGAGGTGGGTAAGTGATATCCTGGAGCTCTTCTTCGTCGTAACCGGGGTCATCCCATGGACTCCACCAATCGCAACATTCGGACGTTAGATCTCGTAAGCTTGGCATGGAGAGAATCACTTTGAAGTTAAGGCGGATGGATTGGACGACCAAGCTGGTGACGTTACTGAAGGGAGAAGACGCGAGGCCTTTTAGTAGCGCATGAGACAACCTGGTGCACTCTTCATCTAAGCAAACTGCATCATGACGTTCCACTTCTAAATGGGCTATGCGCACATCCTCAACACCGGTGAGAAACTCGTGGAGGCTTGAAGAGGCGTCGATGTTGGGCGTTGTAAGAGGTTGAACAAGTGACTGTGGCTCGTTAACCGGCTATCAGAGGTAATGAGTATTTTATCACGTCGACTCAGCCCAAAAAATAAATCGCTTACCGGTGAAACGTCGCGCAATTCACTTTTTGAGTGGACTATTGTGTACCACACCCGCTTCACGCTGCTACCAAGACGAGGAGAGGAGATAAATGCCTCGGCTAGGCGAAGTCGGTTTCGATTGTTGATTCCATAGGGTCCGAATTCCACGCTATTATAAATATACGGGCGAGCTAGAAACGCGAAATCCTTGCAGACGAGGGCGCAGGATTGCATCTCTCTGTAGGGGTTATAGCACTTTGACGCGTACTCCTTGACGATGAGATCAAATATTTCCAACGGGAAGGCACGATCAGGGTGGATTTTGAGGTTTTTGTCCATGGCCATTGTAGTAGGAAGATATAGTGGTATAGGCTTTCAAGCAGCGATGGAGGACTCTGAGAAGGAAGCGATGGTCAAACTCGCCCAGTCATAGTGGGAAATTTTGGCTGCTGTGTTACTGTGACAGCCGAGCGAAGGTAGCCGTGCTCGACCGTGTTCAGCTGAGCTAATCAAGGTTTTTGTGCGGTCAAGCCCGCACGGCCATGCACGGTGTCCTGCTTACACTTAGGCCCCATGGGCACGCTGAATTTGCTCTGCTTATTCGAGCTGCAATGCTGTGACTTGGTGTTTCAGCAGTCAGTCTCCGGTATCGATAAGTGAAGCCATCACAGCCCTGGAAAGCCCTCCTCCGTCGAGTCGGATTTTGTAACCAATGGATTGAGTATAAGAGGTACAGTAAGTCGTTGATGCCGTTGACAATTCATTCATTTTTCCCCAAACTTCCAAGAACGTTGAACGTTGGATTCTTGACAACGTGAGTCCCACCATCTGTTTTAGTATTACTGAACACCCCTGATGTAGCCTGATACTTGCAATTGGTGCAGGGTGCTGGTCACCGAAGATTTCACACACTTGAATCATTTATCTATGCGTAATATTCAAGCCCTCCGATGTGCTCTTGTGATATTCGCGCTGTGTACGTTTTTTATTTTCTATTAGAAATTACCAGCAAACCATCGTTCCAGTGACCCAGGTGGCTGCAATACTATGGGATTTGGACTTTGAATCGGAACACAAGGCAAAAGGAAAAATACCGCAGTATGAAGAAAAAGCAAAGGTATTCAAAGAAACCAAAAGCATATGTACGTCCCAGTTCCGATGACCTCACCTTGTTTGTTACCTACTAATTTGCTTGAAAACCAGTACATAAGCGAATAAACGAGATGGCCCGATATACAACTATTCCTAAGAGGTTGCAACAAGCCGATTTTCTTGTTGAGCTCGGTGGTGCTGATAAAAGTTGGACTGCCGCCGAGAAGAAGGTCAAGAGGATCCAGGGGTGGAGAATCCACGTCGCCCAGCTCTACGTTGAATCCTCGCACGTCGTAGAAGCAGACCATCCCGACTCTGTCTTCATTCACACTCCTCCCGAGCACGCTAGCGCTGCGCAGCACAAGTACTTTGCGCGCTTGGACAACAATCACAATATGTACGTTTACGACGGTTTCTTTGCTATCAGTGATATGGAGGAACGGGTCGAGCGCTTCGTTTTTGCCCTGTTTTTGGCATACGCCGAAGTCAAGGATTGTCCGGAGGCCAGCGCAGAATGTGCTATGGCATACGCCAAGTTATCCCACAAGTTCCGAGAGAATGCAGCTCCACAGCCATCCCAAAGCGAGAAATCTACTGGTGTCAAGGGTGCAGCGTTGGCGGTAGCGGGGAGTCAAGATGTCCAACAATCGGCGCAGTCCCAAATAAGAGCTTCGCAAGGACAAACGGGCAATCAAGGAATACAACGCACTAATTCCTGGTCAGGGACTGGTCTGAGGCGGGGCGGTACTCCGAGATCAGGGTCCCGTCGAAGACCAAGTCTCCGTTGAACTGCTTCACAAGCAAGAGGTGTTATTGTATAGGGTTCGTTGAATATATGATTGGTGTTTGTGAGATCTATGGTAAACTGATTGAGATTGAATATTAAGACAGGATAAGGACTCTTTGTGATTAGCGCCTGTGTAGATCCACCTGGGAGTGATCCTGATGCGAGTCAACTGTATGTTAACGTTCCTCCTCCTTCTCTTTAGTTGAACAAAAAATTCTGCAAAAATATGCATTAAATCCTCATTCAAATTTAACATATCATACAAACCCTTCTCCAAACCCAACGTACCCCAAAGCTTCATACTCATCGCGCACCACTCCGCTGCCTTTTGCATCAATTCGATTACGTAAGCGGCTCGCCCCTTGGTTCAACCTGACGCGCTCACCATTCCTCTTCCTTCACCACCACCACCTCGTCTGCCTGAGTACTCTCTTGACTGCTCTACCTCCCTCCTATCTCCTCACTCTCTGTGCTTTATTTTTTCACAATGCACTGGGTCTTTCTCTGAGTAGTCCTTGGATCTTGTGCTCAGTGGTTAATGCGACATCTACGTTTTCGTAACAGCCATCTTATGTCAGTCTATGTACTTTCAGGTCATCATACGCGCTCGCTTGTGTCAACATCAATTCACCCAACGCCCTCGTTTCCCCACTCGCCCTCTGATCAAGCCCCAGCTTGAACCCCATCGCTCACCTATCATTGCTATCATTGACCCTCTCCCATATACCAGCTTCCTTCTATCTCCTCTACTCTACCATTACTCACATACTTCACACACCCGACGCTCAGCCGTTTTTGATTCAACCTCGTCGAAACCGAACACTCCATCCGTGAACATATCCTTTCGTACCCGCGTATCAAAAGTTGAAGGAGATCTTGAGACCTGTGTTACTGCAGATGTCGATGAAGGTGGGTACGAGGATGGAGAAGAGTAATGCTACAGCTCGGAAGCAGATGACTGCGATGGTGAGAGGAAGGTGAGTAGGATGTGAGGATATATTCAGGGGCATTCACGCGCATATATGCACTCCAAATCGACGACGTTGGGTTTGGTAGAGGGATATGATTCTATGGTTGACTACCGAGGCGAGGATGGTATTGTACGAGTCAGAATCAAAGTGCGAGTGGAGGAAGGCAGGACGCAGATGTAGTTGGGATGATTAGATTGATTATGGGTCCGGGTGTCAAGGCAAGGTGAGACTGGTTGCAGCGGCCAAAGCTGTTGGGGCATGGTCATTGTCGAGGTTCGTTGTTGCAGTCAAAGGGGCTGCATCCTACGTAATTCATCATAATGGAATAACTGTGTTGCGCGTACAATTGTGAAATAAACATAACAACTTCCTTAGTATTCCTATCACAAAGGGTTGCACGTAGCATTCTGTTTGCCTCAACACCATGACCAAAGATTCGCGATTGAGAAGGTATATAAATCGTCTCATTTGGTCCAGATATCAACATCAATCACGACTCTACTACGCCTCTCCCTCGCCACTTCTTAATACCCTAGCTCATTACTTTTCCAGCAACGTACGAGTACAACTTCAAGGTACAGTGGAATGGCGATCAAAGATAAGCCTAAAGCGCGTCAAAAGCGGGTTCGGGATCGAGATGCAGAAGAGAACGCGCCTGTGTTGAAGAAGTTGCGATCGCATTCTGTGGCGGCACGGTTGGGGAATGATGAACGTGGGGAGGGTGAGCCTAGCGCTGATGCGAGTGCTGGTGAGAATGATGGAGGAGCTGGAAGTGGAGAACCTGGAGCGGTTGGAGTTGTAAGAGGCGCCGGGGAGTCGAGCACCATGCAATCGCAACGTGAACGATATTCAGCGCGGTCTGCCACTGGCAGCACCCGTACTCGTACGAATATTAGTGAGATCCCGGGGGTGCGAGTCATTCAATACAGTACAGAATACCGTGCGCTATCTTCATTTCATTCACTTGATGGAGATGCAGATGATGAAGACGATGGTGATGATGAGGAGGAGGAGGAGGATGAAGATGAGAATGAAGATAATGATGAGGAGGGGGAGGATGAAGATGAGAATGAAGTTGAGGATGAGGATACCAGTCCCGAAATGGCATGGTATCATGATCATACTTATAATACGAGGTCTGTGCGGGTGTTGCGTGAGAAAAAGGAAAGAATGGAGAGGGAGAGGGAGACAATTAGCTATACCAGTAGGGGTTTGGGCATGGCGTCTAACTTGCTTCGTGAACAGCGTCGGGGTGGGGACAATGATATGCCTATGGTGGCATCGTCTTCATTGACGTCGTTGAGATTCGGAGACGTGTGAGTACTTGATGTTTAACGCAGCTTTTAACGCCGGCGTGCTTCGCTTCGCCTTGGATTTGCTAACGCTAACAATTTGCAATTGATTTACATGTTCAGGCCTAGGTCGGTACCGACACCACTCGCTCCCCAATCGATATCCCCGTTGAATACGTCTACTTTGAATTCTCAACAACTTGAATCACCAGATATCGATGACGATGACGAAGCGTGGATAGATGAAATACTGCAATTAAACGGATACGCCCCCACACCCCACTGGCATACATCTTTTCACGATGCCAATCACTGGGAAATGGTTCTAACAACACCAGTAATCCAGTCCGAGTGGGATGCTTTGGATCGCCAGTCGGCTTTAGCAGGGCAAGTACCAGTGCCGATGCAGACATATGATACTGATCATGAATCTGACGCGATTAACTTTGTCTCTCAGCATGCGCATTCTACCGTTGACGATGTCAAGGAAGCAGAACTTGCCCTCCCGGTTCTCACTAGCCAAGTCCTTTGAGGTATTGTGTGCAGAACAACCTCAAGTTACTAGTTTCAAAGGTGTTGCGGGACAGCACCAACGATCATGATATGTATTTCCACTTGCAGTTTGGCTTAGAAATGAGGACGCAGTGGCATGGGGCCATTGAAATTGTCACCGTCGGCACCCTTTCTCAATCCTTGTTCCCGAACTTGAATGCTTTAGTAGTAGTGTACATAGGCCCCATAGTTATCTCATACATACGTTTTGTTATTTAAATTTCGTCCCTTTATACAAATTTCAAGTTTTGGAAATGGATATCATAAAGGCTAAAAATCCGCACAAGTGGCATCATTGACGAGAAATGCTATATAATAACCGCAAGTTAACGTTTCCCAACCTACCCGCATCGTCTCGCACATCCGCCAGTGCCACTCGCACAAACTCTTGGAGCTCTGATATGTTTAATCCCCACATAAACTCATACTCGGGCTTTTTGCCTCCTGGACTCCGGACCTGGAGAGTCATTCGTCAAATTGGCCTTGCAGAAACCTATCGTCTTCGATAGCGATGTTCTGGACTGTAAGTGTTTTATTATTATTTTTTTTTCTTTATTTTTTTCGTTTTCACAACGTGAATCATCAAACTCACGGTGTGTCGCCTCGCAATGCGAGCCGTGCCCAATTCACGCGTTGACCATTATAATTGTTCTCCATTGAATTCGTTTGCTTTGTTCGATTATCTTCTATATAATAGTATATTTGGCAGGTTCGCGCGTGCTGTGTCCGCGTTCACGTGATCTCGTGAACCCTAAACGCGTCTGCAATAAATGGTCGTCGATAGTCAAACGCCCTCTCTTCAACTCGCGTTACTCTTCCTCTTCCGTTTCGCTTCTCAGCTCTATACTTACAACATAAATTTTAACCCACAACCTCACTTATTCATACCCTTCATACATAACAGAATGTCCTCTTCGAAGACCTTCAGTTCAAACCCCAATGGATCCCGAGCTGGCGACACCTCGTAAGTCACTACCACCTCGTATTATATAAAGTGTTTCTCATATTGCGTATCCAGAGGCCCATCTAACTCCTTTGCATCATCCTCATCATCAGGATTGGAATCCTCGTAAGTGCTTCACACATTTCAATTTCATCCTTGACCTTGACTAACCATTTGATTTTGAACCACAGGTCGGTGCCACTCGATTCATCAGTCCTACTCCCGTTTACCGCACCCCGCCAGCAATTACCAGATGACACTTGGATGGACGAAATACTCCACCCGAACAGATACATCCCCGCGATGTCTTTCGAAGATGTCTTAAATGACTGGTCAACACCAGCGATCGAAGCTGAATGGGAGGCTCTCACGTCAGCTCCAAAAGTGCCGACACGACATGAGCCAGACGCCATTACTACCTCTCAGCATTCCGCCGCCGCAGAGAGGGAAGAACCCTCCCAGTCACTTCTGTTCGTTCCTCCAGCGTCGCCTGAGACCCCATCAGCTGCAGTATCAGAAGCATTGGGCGATGGGCAGCCAGCGGTGACGGGGCCTCTAGCATCAGATGAATCCCCATCATCTTCGAAGGTGTTGAACGACATCACCAACGATATTTCTCCTTTGAATTCTCTCTCAGTGCCGCTGCCCTCCCCCTCACGTATTCCTGAAAAGCGGACGCTGCCTCCGCGAAAGGCGAAAAAGCCCATTGCTCTGGTCGACGCGTCAGATCCAGAGGATGACGAGGCTTTAGATGTTTCTGTCAGGCCTGTAAAGAGGCGTAAAGTTGAGGCGTCTCCAGCGGCAAAGGAAAAGGGGAAGGGTAAAGCACAAGGAGAAACGAACGTGAAGGCGAAGATGAATGCAAAGGCCGTCACGAAGGGGAAGAAGAAAGTAAAGGCAGGGACGAAAAGGAAAGGCAAGGCGAAAGTTAAAGCCGCCAACAATTCAAAGGGATACCCTATCAGCGACGAGGAATTCGCGCTGTATAAGCCAGACACCAATGACCATCGACTTCGACATCCAAAACCCTCCAATACCCCATTCAGATGTCTGATCGCCATCCACCGACCACAGAACACCACAGGACCATCGACCTCCCGAGGTGTACTTCAACCATGCAACGAAGTCCTCACCTCGCTCGCTTCAGCAGAGCAGCACTTCATCTCAGTGCACAATGTTCCACGGAACAAGCACGCTGATGAAAACGGTATATCGTGCCCATGGATGCCGTGCCCGAAGACTTTGTCGGGGAGTGTGATGCGGCATGTTTTGGCGAGGCATGCGGAGCCGCTGCATATGTATTGTGCGAGGTGTAGGAAAAAGGTGTCGTCGAGGAATGAGATGCGGGATGCGCATTTTGAGGTTTGTTGGTCTGATGAGAGTTGAACTTGAAGGGCGTTTTTTTTTTTTGGTTGGTGCGGCTGGATTTTTGGGCGAGGTGTTGGTTCAAGTTAGAAGTTAGTTTAGGATATTTTATTTATCATTTATCACAGGGACATTTATTTGATCTTCGGAGTGTAGGAATAGTACAGCCCTTTGTAAATTGTAATATCAGTTCAATTTTTGGGGTCTCGATTACCCTCTACCGTCAATTCCCTGGTGCCCAATTATTAATGAACATTTAAACGTTTACATTTGATGTCGAAAGAGAATGAAATATCTAGAGTGGTTTCATGAACGTTGGAACGCTGTTCAATGGAAGTGCTCCATCCCTATCGTTTATCAACCCACGGGCCACCGCGAATCAAATTTGGATGACATAAGCCAGTTCATTTCTGACGCCCACAAACTCCTCTTTTTTTACCACCACCTCTTCATCTGTCTGGTCGACGGCTCTTCTTCCCTTCTGAATCTTCTCGTTTCATGTGCTTTATTAAAAGACATTATCTGTTTGGAATTTTTCTCTATCCCTGCCAGTTGCTGTTCAAGACGCTCAGTCACCGACCTCGCCACGTCACTCCACGAGCTGAACACCTGGACTCGCGTTTTCCGCTGGCTATAGCTCAATGAAACATGGATTTTTAGGTCTCTAACTCCCTTGAAGCACGTTATACTGTTCATTAATGACATTCAACTCCCTGAATCTTTTACTAAGTGACCGTCATGCTTGGGTCCTGTACTAGTCTCCACGATGTCAAAGTTCACCTCTCCCATCCTTCATCTTCTCTTTTAGCTCCTTTCTGACTCACATAATTCCTTACCCTCATATCCATTCTCTTTATGAGGGGTGAGAAGATGGCTCCTCGCTGGGAAGAGTATTGCTGCGCAAGGGACATCGGAAGACAATGGGAGGACAAGTTCTGGGGCATTCATGCACGTATATGCACGCCAAGCGGGGAGCAGCCGACAGGGTGGGTTGCGGTGTTCGTACATGATATGAGTGACCAGCTAAGGCGGAGAGGGTGTCAGGGACACAAGTGGTTTGAATGAGGATCGTAACGCGGTGGGTGTCGCTTATGCGGGAGTGCTAGTTGGGATGATCAGGGATTCTGGTGTCGAGCGGAGGCAAGGTTGTTTACAGTGAGCGAAGGTGTTGAAGCATTGCTATCTTCAAGGTTCGTTGTTGCAGTCAAAGGGGATATATCCTATGTGATAAGTATAATGGAAGCCTATGTTGCACTTGCCTTGTCGGTGTGATGTAAGTATAACAACCCAACAACCCTTTTAATATTGTTTTCACAAAGGGTTATACTAGCATACCCAATACTCGCGATTGAAAAGGTATAAAAATCGACTCATTTTGTGTGAGTCTTAACATCAATAACCACACTTCTACTCCTCACCCTCACCACCTCTTGAGCATCTAACTCATCACACACCTTTCCAGAAAACGTAGAGGACAAAGTACAGTGGAAAAGAGATGAAGGATAAGCCCAACGCGCGTCAAAAGCGGGTTCAAGAAGCAAAGAATGTGCACGTTTCGAGGAAGCTGCGGTCACATCCTGCTGCAGCTTTGAAGAATGATGAGCTTGAGCGAGGGGAGGGTGAAACCAGCGCTGGCGCTGGCAATCATGATGGAGGAGTTGTAGTTGGAGAACCTGAAGCGGTTGCGATTGCAAGAGACGTCGGCGAGTCGACACTCGCACCTCAGTCCGTAGTAGCGCCATCTCAAGGTGAACAAGATTCAGCATGGTCTACCAGTACTAGTGAAATCCGGCGGCCACAAGTCATTCAATACAGCACGAAATTCGAGTCGACGGCTAATTCATCATCAGGAGTTGAATACTCGGGCTCGTAAGTACTTAACACGCTTCTCATTTATCCTGAGACTCATTTGATTTTCGACCACAGGTCAGTGCCACTCGGATCAGCTAACCAATCTTCATCGGAAACATCTGCTCAACAATCAGATGACGCTTGGACACAGTGGGTTTCAGCAGAACTAGTGCCAACACATACTACTACTGAACCTGGCGCAATCAGTACCTCTCAAGATCAGCATTCTACCGTTGTCGAGGGAGCGCTAGCAGAATCCTTACAACTACCTCTAGCCAATGCTATGCTGACGCCTCCAGCGTCGCCTGAGCCCCCATCTTCCTAGTCCGAGTCCTTGTAGGTATTGTTTGACAAACATGCACCTCCAGCCTGATCATAGCATTGCATGAATCCCACCAGCCCTACTTTCGAAGGGGTCGGATAGTTAGCCGTGTTCATTAATTTTTTTTATCCCTTTATCCTAGCGCTAGTGCAACTAGGTTCTATACCATGCGATTCCAGTATCTCCGTACCTGTGTGATCGTGTCTTATGTTTTTTTTTCTACCAATGCATGCTTCTTTATAATATTCTTTTTCTAAATCATAGTTTAATTCAGCTACCCATTCAAACTAATTTTAGTGGTAAGTACGTCACGGTCTACTGACCGTTTTTGGCTATTTATCCGTTATTTCGAGTCATGTATCTTCTCTCTACGTGCAGACGTGGAACTCAACATAAGTTTGAACGGTGTATGACCGCTGAAAAGATTAATTATCAATTGACTCTTTATTAAAATCGTCATGTATTGCAATCCTATATAATATAATATGATACAACTATCTCTTTGGTGCTAATGTCACAAAGGTATCTGCATCGTTGAAGTGGCTTCAACGCGAAGGAAGAAGTACATAAACCACGTAGATATTGACGAACCCGTCTCTTAGAACTACCTATCATTCCGTCCTCGCCTTGCCACTTGCTTTACACCAGTCTTTCTCTGATGCTCATTATCCCAACGCCACTGCTCAAAGCGCAGATCATGGCCCTCGAAGCAGTACCCGTCAAATTGGCCTTGCAGAACTCGTCGGCATTGAGCTCGATACTTCACCAGAGAACACGAGGCAAGCCTTTGTAGATAAAACGTGTCGGGAATGTCATCGTGAGTAGCCACTCTAGTTTCTACGCTCATATGATTGGAGGTGGACGACGCGAGCCGTCGCATCACGCAATGCGAGCGCATCCATTCTTGTCCATTATCCTATGTCCAATTCCTTTGTTTTGTTGCATTATCGTCCATATATGGAAGGTTGGCTGGTTCAAATTTCCTATTTTGCCACTGGGCAGCCCATATATGGAAATATCAGCAGGCGCAAAAGTTCAACATGCTCACGTGAGGAACTAAAGCCCCCTAATCCGGCTGAAATAAATTGGTCAAGCAACGCGCTCTGTTCTCCATCTTGCAGCTCTTGTTGCACAATACTCATTCCTCCGTTTCCTCTCATCTTCTGAGTCTTATTACTTTATAGCTCGATTTACCTGCTTACGCATCCAATCTACCACAATACAGGGTTCTCGAACGCTTTTTCAAGCTTCAACAACGTTAACACGCTCCCAGACCCACAGTATGTCCCCGCACCCTAGTTGTCCTCTTCCTCCAACGTTCTTACATTCCTTCTACACTTAGCTCTCTCAACAACCGAGATCAAATGCATTCACCCTCGGCCTCGACATCAAACCCGTAAGTCTTCTTCGTCGTTCGCACTTGCCATTTCCCATATTCACAATCATGTTTATCTACAGATCGGTGCCACTCGATTTACTAGGCAATGAAACGAGAAACTCACTCTCCCAGTTTGATGACGCCAGTGAAGATTCGTTGGTGAATGAGATCCTCGAATGCAACGGTTATTACCATCACCTTGGCCTAGAGGAAGTGCGCGATCACTTGTCCAGACCTGTGATTGAGTCCGAGCGGAGAGAAATTTCCGAGGCAGCACCAACACCAATGCCAATTGCGAAAGTTACACCCACTGCACAGTCACTCCCAACACCATCCGGATCCAGTCCCAATGTGCTATGTAATAGCACCAATTTGTTCACCTTCTCCGCTGCTATCCCTTCGTCCTCGAAGCTTCCTCCAGCACCATCACCCACATCTCCAGAGCACCAGATAATCACAGTTACTAGCGAGAACCCAAAGGACGGAGAAGAACGTCGACCAGCCAAGCGGAGAAAGATTGAGAGGACGCAGAACACTACCACCATTGTCACTGAAAGCTCTCACCAGCACCCACAGGCCGACGCTGCACCAGAGCTACCTAACGAGGTTAATCACCTCACCCCACACGCGAGAGATCCTCGTCGGCTGTATCCACAGCCACCAAGCCCTGCTCTCTTATGCCCCATTATGCGTAAGGTGGGCAAACGGCGCGTACGATGTGGGGAGGTTCTCGATCGTCTCGACTCAGCCGAAGGTCACTTTGTAAAGGTACACAATGTACCTTGCAAAGCACCCGTTGAAATCTGGCGTGAAGATATCGTGCCCTTGGGTAGGCTGTCGCCAGAGGATGTCGGGCAGTGTGATGCAACATGTTTTGGGGGCGCATGTTCCTGAGCTTCGCATGATTTGTGCGAGGTGTAGGGAGCCAATATCTACGAGAAGTGAGGGGGAGAAGAAGCATATGAAGAAGTGTTGGCCTTCAGGTTAGACTTTGGTTTAATTGGGGTTTGTCGGAGTGCGCCTTTTTCAAGTTGTATAGTTTGCTTTATTTTCTTTTTATTGTTTCATCTATACTTTTATTTTATTTGATACGTCATTCGTATACCTTCATTTCATTCTCATCATTTATGTACATTATCATTAGGTTCTGGAGGATATCATACTTCTCACATACACCTTTCCTGTACGCTGTAAGCGCATGTATCATCATGATTGTGGTATTACTACCCGAAATAAACACAAAATAAATCGCCAAAAATCGGACTTTTTCAAGCTCAAGGTCATTGTCTAACTATGATTTACCCCATCTAATTTCGAGGCCTTCAAGTGGATTAAAAATTGTCAGAGTACATTTTATGAAACCCGATAAGTTAAAGCTTCACAATCAATAGCTAATGACTATCTAAGCGTTCTAATATGTGTTGAGTGCAAAATCGAAGAATATTTCATCGTTTGAGGGCCAATGCTACGGCTTGGCGTGGAAAAGTAGGAAACACCATAACTGCCACTGGACATCGTTGGCCGCTTCTCCGTCCTTGTTCCCAAATGTTGTAGTGTAAATAGCACTCATAGTTGTCATATACCATAGATATTTCATTATCCGGGATTTATCCTTTTATTTATACTAGAACTTGACGTTCTGGAAACTGCTTCACAAACTTTGCCATATATAAAGGCGATCTTCAATACAAGTATGTGGCATAAAATCCATTCAGCCTGTCTTCATCGTCTCTAACGCTCGTGACCCTCAAGTTCAAATTCAATTATCGTGCTACGGTTCAAATTACTCTCTACGTACACTCAAACTTGGGTGTTTCGTCGCCTGGAGCGTCACTCGTCAAATTGTCCTTGCAGAAATCTCCATATTCTATGTACATGTGAGCGCTGAAGCTACTGTTACTCTGGTTAGACGACTCCAGAAAATTTCGAGAGCATCATAGCCATCGTTTACCAACCCACCGCTAATCAATTCGTATGACGTAAGCTAGCTCATTTCTGACGCCCACCAGTTGAGCCAATGTGTCCTCTTTCTTTCCTTCTGCCACCATCTTCTCGTCTGCCTGAGCACTGTCTCGACGCTTCTCCCTACCTCTCTCCTATCTCATGTGCTTTATCAACAATCCTGGTTTATTGTGGTTTCTCTCTACTTATACCTGCCCGTTGTCAACTCAGGAAGCTCAGCCACCAACCTCGCCACGTCACTCTCACTTCTGGCTACTGGATTCTCATTTTCTGGTCTGTCTACCTTGACAAATAGACTTCTCGCTCTTCTAAGCTCTAGTATTGTGTTTAATTGTCAATCAATCCCCTGTGTTACGCTTGCTATGTAATTACCACTAGTCGAGGTTCAGATTGTCGAATCTGAGCCTCGATCTCTTACTTAGAATTGTAGTAGTTTACACAACAAATGTTATATTATTTTAAGTGCTCGTGGTCGGTGAACAGTGAATTGGCTACAAACTTATTCCTACGGACTAGTCTGATACTTTCTTGGATGCTCTCGGAATTCTCGATAAGTCTCTTATTATTCTCTTAATTCTCAGTGATGCTCACTAAGTTTCAAGGGCTAATGGTCTCTTTTATTCGTTTATCTGGTTTTCTAGTTCTCAGGTCTCTTCCACGGGGGATTCGATGCCCTCTACTGGTCTGTTTTCCTCCCTTTTATACCTGTTTCGTCGTTCTTTTCCCCTCAGCCCACATCCGTGTGCCCTCATGATTTAGGTACTCCTAACTCGAAACCCTAGGTCGCTTAATCTATTAGGGCGCCTAGACTGTCCTTGGCGGCGGTCACTGGTGGATATTGTCGTCGACTCAGCTTATCATTGATCATCGACGCTTGGGAGCGGCCTAGTGAGGACCCGAGACTTTGTTAATGGTAAGTAAGGCTTCATGTGTTAAGTGGTTTAGGGGCTCGGCTCTTATTCACGATTACCTGGTCGATCCTTTGATGGATCTACCTTGATGCGTGCACTTCCGAGCGNCGGTCACTGGTGGATATTGTCGTCGACTCAGCTTATCATTGATCATCGACGCTTGGGAGCGGCCTAGTGAGGACCCGAGACTTTGTTAATGGTAAGTAAGGCTTCATGTGTTAAGTGGTTTAGGGGCTCGGCTCTTATTCACGATTACCTGGTCGATCCTTTGATGGATCTACCTTGATGCGTGCACTTCCGAGCGTTCGGCCGTTGAATGGTAGTGAGGTCATCTCATGGGGTCTCCACCTTGCCGTTGTGAGTGGTAAGGCAGGCGCGTCTCTCTCTGATGTCACTCGACTTGAATTCATATTGACAAAGTAATATATTTATTTCGTGAATAATCCGATTCATTCGTATCACCTGGATCTTTCTCTGAGCAGCTCTGGGTTTTGAACTCGTCACCACGTCATCTCTGTCAGTGGTCGATTAAGTTATCGCGCACTGACATATAACATATAACAACCACTCCCCATTCTCGACCATCCTCATACCACTACATGTACTCTCAGAACATTATGACTTCTTCAACGCGCTCTTCTTTTCTCTCGCATGCTCTGATAATTCTCAGGACTTGAATCTTTGCTCCTAATCACCCCCTCTCTGCGCAGCCCTTATCCATTCGCTCACACTCACTCCCTCCATCTGACACGTTTCCGCCTAGAGTACTCGGGAATGAAACATAGCAGGTTCTGCACATCTAGTCTCTCTTAATTGTAGTACTATTTAATATGATTTCGGTTTCCTCCAGCTCCAGCGCTGAGTCCGACGCCTCCCCAGGGCAACGCACGTACACAATTTAAACAATAGTATGAAGTAGAAATGTACAGCATATATATCGTATCAGACAAAGTAAGGTGGAGGCGTGATCAATAAGCGGAGATAACCAGTATCAGTGCATGGGAAACGTAAATAAAGAAACTGCAAGAGTCCATGAGATGAATCGTGTACGTGCATACTACAGTCAGGCCTACAATCTCGGAGTAGTCAACGTTGTAAAGAAGATACCAAATTAGCCAACCGTCTCGTCTCTGGATGCATGCTTGCGGCCGAACATTCCCTTGAATCGACAGAGAGGATCCTTTATCCAGCCCCTCAGTTTGCGCCCGGAAGTTGTAGAGTCGCCCAATTCACCACCGATGGCAGTTTTGTCATACGCGCCAGTGGAATGTTGTGTGGGATCAATGAATGATGTTTCTCCATCGCTTGAGTCCGGTGCTGGAGGATTTTCAAACAGCTTCAATTGCTGTTCATATTTCTCCAAGAGGTACTCGGTGTGCTTTTGCTCCTTTTCAAGCAGTGATGTAAGGGCTGGGTTGTCCAAGCTTGCTTGCGAGTCCGCCTGAAGAATCAATTGACGTTGCTGAGCAGCTTCAATCCGACTGATCAAGTCTTCACGGAGGAAGGCACCGTGTTCTGTCTCTTTGAGTTGTATACCAGATGATACTTGCCGACTGGTATACGCATAGTCATTTGATCCCCAACCATTTGCAACGGCAATATCAATGATTTCGAGAGCGGATTTCTGAGTGTTCTTGAATTTGGTAATACCCGCTCCTTTTACAATCATTTCCTGAGATTAGCATAATTATAAGTATGTTGACAGAGAAGAAGACAAAAAAAATGCACGCCTTCCAAACACCATCTTTCAGTTGGATGTAATTCTTCTCTGCACGCTCTGCAACTCGCTCGCACCACACCTGGTCCCACATAGTGGTAACAATTGTTACCGTTCCTTCATTATATCTTCCGTTCGGTGGTTTTAAACCCGGTGATGACTTTACAAGGGCTTTCAACATCTCCATAGTCTTTCTTTTTGTACCAGGTAGTCTGGTGTCTGTAATGGGGCAAAAGTACAGGATAATATTCAAAGAAGGAATGCTAAACTTGATTTTAAAGGTTGTAATGGAAACTATGCAAGTCCATGACTCACCCGTTTGCATCCATCCATTTATTCACCATATCAACAATCTCAAACTCTGATAGACTGTTATCCGAAAACCCTGGACAGTCCAGCAGGAAAATCCTTTTCCCCCAGAATCGGACGTTGACAATTTCATGGGCACTGACTGTCTGCGTAACACTCTCCAGTTGATCCTTCGAAAGTCCCAGCTCGCGATCATTGGCCAAGGCCTCAATAAACTAGAGGAAAGAAATTAAGCAGCTGCTACAATTTTGGGATTACGAGGTGAATGGGCAACATACGCTACTCTTCCCAGCGCCAGTTGGGCCAACCAATCTGCGGCGTCAGTCATAAGAATGCAAAGGCAATAGAAATTTTAGGATAGCCGTACAGGAATGCGTAATATTGGCTAGGCTTATTTGTTATATTGTCTGAGTGTTTGACAGATACGTCCCCGTGTAGCCTGATATTTTTGTATGGCTTTTTCAACATAAAAGGGGGTAAGTAAAAACAAAGGCAGCGTTACGGCGGTATAGAGTGTCAGAATAAAGAGACGGTCTGCTGGTGATAGTTGGTGTTGAACGTTGACCTGGCGAAAAACGCGTGGCATCCGCCAACCTGAGATAAAGGTTTGGCCCGGAATAGAACACATCTGATAACACAGACGAATCACATCTAGGCAGATTGAATGCTCGGATCCCATGTCGCCGAGGTGTACGGCTCCAACCACGCTCACGCATCGATGCTCCGAGCAGCACCGCCCATCCGACTTATTACATTTGTTTGGTTTCTGAAATCATCACAGTGTTGGGCGTTGGGCGTTTGCATCTTTTGATTTTATTACTAGTTCGACAATGATAATAACTCTATTTTGTGCTTGAATATTCAAAGAATTGATAGTCCCAAATATTGATATCCCAGAAATATTCCCTAAAATCATCGCATCCATCAAGACGCATTGACGTGAATCAATCTGGATCACGTAAGCTAGGTCTCTCTCCTTACCTCCACCACCATCTCGTCCTCGTCGTCTGCTCGAGCACTGTGTTGACAGTCTCCCTGCTTCATCTCCTTATTTTCCTTGTTTTATTTCCTTTTTACTTGTTATTTATCGTACTTTCTTCCTATCCCTGCCCGTCGTCAACGTTCAACTCTGGAAGCTCAGTCACCGAACTCGCCACGTCACTCGCACTTCTGGCGACCTGGACTCCCAATGTCTGGTCTCTCTACCACGCTAAATGGACATGTCGTCCTCTAAAGCTCTACTACTATGTTTTTTGTAATCTGACTCCCTGGATCTCCTCTGAGCACCTTTGGGTATCTGCACTCGTCACTGCGGCGTTTCTGGTCGATTAATTTAGCGCACTGACATACACGACCATTCCTCATACCACTACATGTACTCTCAAGACTCGGACATTCACTGCCAATTTCAACTCCTTCACCGTGCTTGATTTTCTCTCGCATGCCCTGCTACTTCTCCATACTTGAATCTTTGCTCCTCATGGTTCACTCAGGCTCTCTCTCTGCTCAGCCCGTTATATTTGCCCGCACTCACTCCCCAACGCTGTAGTTCCTTCCTCCATCAATGCCATCATTTTTCTCTGCATACTCATTTCTTTGATCTTTTAAGGACGCCGCATGCTTTTGATGGTGAGATTCGTGGCGCTGTAAATGTTGAGGGAGGCTTTTATAGGTGTTGAAGCTTGAGGAACGAGGTGAGTAGGTATGGTGGAAGGCAGAGGAACAATACTGTTAGTGGCGCGGGAAGAGGAGAAACAGGAAGTGCTGATTGCGCAATGTGGAGAGTAAGGGGAGTGCGGAGCGATGTCAAGGTCCAGGCCTGCAGGATTCAGGCGCATAATATGCACCCCAAGTGTGATACGTGCGCCGGCGAGGATAAAGAGTGTGAATCAGAGTGGGGTGGGGGTGGGCGATGCTTATGACACGGAGATCTTTGGATGATTGGAGGTCAGGCCTCAGGTGTGGAGGGGAGTCGAGGCAACTCGGGGAGTGAGATGAGGGAAGTGGTTGACACGAAGTTGTAACATTGGGGGTATCAAAGGGACAGGAATGGGGTCATCGCTTGGTGGTGACGTGCGCTTCCAGAGTATGGTACAAGTCGACGTTGGCCTGGGGCGTTGCAATCAAAGGGGAGTTATGTGAATGAGTGTAGTCCTTTACCAATAAAATACAGTTTCTTCCCCTTTCTTCGTTTTGCGTTGTAAGTTCGGCGTGATGTTTTTATAGCTCTCCCTTTAATATACGTATCAAAGGGTTATACTCACCATCTGCTTCAACGTCCTGACGAAAAGGTATATAAATCGAGTCTCAACATCAACATCTCAGTCTACATTTCTACATTTCTACTACTCAGGCTTTCTCTTTCTCTCGTCGATTAATCACATACAAGTTTCAAGTTTCATCTCACCACATGCTAATTCACCACTCCTCAATCGAGGCCTCAACCCTCCACACATCATCCGTCAAATTGGCCTTGCAGGACTCCCCATCGACGCACCTTTGGCGTTCCCAATGGATTAGTCACATCTGACAACGATCGCACAGCACCTTTGACCAGTAAACAACATATAAGCGCCGGAGGAATGGGGCAACATCCTCCGAGCAGCGCAAAGAGTCTGAGTGTGGCCCCTATCTCCAATACGAGTCTTCGACCTTTGTTACCAGGGGAAGATTTCTCGTCTCCCGAAGACCAGGATGGCGTATCATTCACTCCAACCTCACTCTACATCGCACATCCTGGGCATGCCGTTCACCGCGCACTCCATGGAGAAGTTATGCTTAGCGGACGTTGCGTCGACGTAGAGCAGACTCTTCATCACCAGCATCACCTCGAAGCACAACCACGTCAACGCCGCTGTACTTTATCGGCACTTGCTCTGCACTTCCTGTTCGTCATCATTGGCATGATGGAGATGCTTGATAACACAGAGATACAAACATGAGCCAAAACATGAACGCCAACTCATATATACAACTCCCATATCCCACATTTTTATACTCCATAACACAGAGATTAACATTCAACCATGAGCTAACACCACTTCAACATCAACTCATATGCCTCGTCTTCCAGTTCAAGTTCCATCCGCTATATCGACATGGAATTGACCCACGGAGCATCTCTCCCACCTCGTCTACATTCCCATCGACACCCATATGCGCTCCGAGGCGGGTTACATATTCAGGAGACCATCCCATGGCCTATGCTACCTCTCCACCCTCATCCTACGCACCCTCCGTGTCCTCAGCATCCTCTTCGAGGGTTTCGTCTCGTCCTTGTCGACCCTAAGCCCCAACCATGTGAACATGTCGCCTACCCCCCCACCGTCCACCGCCGGGCCCAGCACCAGCACCAACACCAACATGAGCATGAGCAGGAACAGGAGTTCTAGCGTCATCAGGGCTGGAGTGCAAGCGCGGGAGCTGCGTGTACGGGCAGCGAGGAACGCGCAGAGCTCGAGACCCGTACAAAATCCGAGCCCACTTTGTTTCACTGGACGATATCCCCCTCGAAGGAGATGAAGTGATGTACATGACTGATCCCTGCCCGCGTTCTTTGAAAGTCGGTGAAGAAGAAGACGCATGGAAGAGGATGCTTGAGATGCAGGATTATGCGGCAAAGGTGTCTCATTTTGCGCGACCCAGGCAGGTGGAAAGGTTGCGTACTGTGGGTTTCATACGCCATATGGTGCCGCATCAGACGCTGCCACAGCCTACATCTTCAGCTCTAGATCTGTCCACCGGTTCCGCGACTCAGGTGAAAGGTTCTAAAGCTGCTGGGAAGAAGAGGGTGAGGATGGTAAAGGCGAAGGTGGAAGTGGAGGAAGGCGAAGGTGTTATTCCACCAACACCAGAGTACGTGGCTATGGTCCATGGACATTCGGAACAGGAGGAAGAGGAGGAGGGCGAGTCTGAACAAGAAACAGACGAAGACGATCCTGCGGAAGGGCATATCTACATTGGCAGAGGACAAATGGTAAACTAGGCACGGTCAAAGAAGAAGAGGAGGTAGAGGGCGAGTGTGAATGTAACAATCACTATTACAGGATTATGTCGTATTTGTATGTAATTGTAGGGTAGTTTATTTGTTTCGTTTATAAGCTTTCTCCTAACCTTGTCATTATAGCTATAGGCTTATTTATTGTTCACCACTTCAACCACTATTCGTTGCTTACCACTTAATTGAAGTGGTCGGTAAGATAGCGGTTGAAGTGGTAAGCAATAAATTTAATTATAGCATATACAATTACCTTATAACGATGATTAAATACTATATAAACGTTGAAGCTATTTTCGTCTCGAATTTAGACCGATTTTTTCCTCGAAATTGACAAATCAGTCTGTCATGGCTTGGCGCGGGAACCTCGATTGTGTTACAGTCGAACCTGTAATAAGACATACCCGTCATAAGGCATAACC
>NHTK01001289.1:0-14219 GCA_002938355.1 Panaeolus cyanescens | reverse complement strand
TAGGCATTGCCTAGAATGATTGATCCCCTTATCAATAACCACTCCTCCATCCCGCTTCCTCTAATGGCAGACTCCATATGCTACCAACATCAGGGCTGGTGCTGATCCCGGCAGGGTGATATTCATGAGCAACGAATTCCTCCAGGGTTTCTTTGGGAAACAGACAGTATGCCTTTTCGTGGGTAATTAGGTTTTGCACGGCAGCTTAGGTATGTTAACAATAAATCCACTTTATGGCTTAACATTTGACTCACTGTTTTCGTAGTTCAAAACAATACCAGCCGCTGCCTGATTGCCCCCCACGAGCTGCACTTGATGTTCGTTTTTCTGCATCATCACAATGCATAACCCATGGCGATGTCGAAAGAGACGCCTGACTGGATGTTTTGCCATTCCAAATGGAACCGTACTCCTGAATTCGTTTGTGCTAACCACGCGGTATGACCGGTTTTGAAGCCAGTCAACGATATGAAGCATGTACCATAACTCGACAACAAGCGTAAGCGGAGGACCTTCAATCGGCACCCGAGCTAAAAACTGTAAGCCGGATAAACCTGATATGACCATACCCGTCCTTCGCTGGAGGTAACGGAAAGACATTACATCGTTGGACTGCAGTCCATACAGTTGCAAATGCCTTTCAAGGGAATATGCTACGGCGATGAATCGCTGTACACCTTGTTGCGCGCGTCGGCATACCCTGCTCCATCGCACCAACTGCAGGGTGGAGAAATAGGGTAGAAGCTCAATTTCTATTTCGAGGATTCTGTTGGTACCAGAAAAGTTATTATTTTAAAAAAGATCACTTATGGTCATACTCACGTCGAGAACGCTAAGCTATGGTATGCAGGCGACATGATGATTGCAGGTAGAAAAGGGTGACACGTGAACCGATCATTGCGAAATTTGAATACCATTCTCTTACTGCCACTGTGTATTTTGGCTCAATTTTTCTTTGACGGACAACTCAGCATCCGAGTAATTTGTGTTTATAACTCCATCTCATGGATAATATGACCTCTATTCAACCTGTGCGCATGTAAACATCTGTATTGTTTATCGTGATGGCTGACATCTCCTTGAACAGGCTGATCTTCCGACCAATGTGCAACGAGATTGCCGTAGTGCTTCAGAACAAACTTGCAAAGCAGAGGTTAATTTTTCATCAAAAGCGTACTTATATACTACTAATGACTAAATTTAAATGCAGGATGTCAAACGCAAATATCAAGAGTCTTGCAGTCGCATCGTCGCCGTTCGCATGTTGAGCAAGCACAGTGGACAGCCTTCCTACTGCAACCCTTCCCGTTTAACTCCTCTGGACGTAAATTTGACACCCATGTCATCGAATGCTGCTGCCTCCACACCACGCTTCGTACAAGCAACACCACAAATATTACGCTACGTACAAACCGTGGTAGCTAATATCCAGATGCGAAAAAGGGAGGACAATACTGATGACGATGGTAACGGCATGGGATCTTAGCTATCTTCTCGACCTAAGTAACATGCCCGACGCTGTATCATTGCGTATCTAAATTGTAAGAGTGTAGGAAGCAGATCTAAGTATATCGCGATGGCATAAACGATCAGGTTTCGCCTTAAGCTACGTCATCATATCAAAGTCTAACTTTTTCTAACAAGTCACAGATTTATGTATGAGTGGTTCTTGATGACAACCATGGCGTCCGAAGTAGATCAGTTCGTCGAAGGCTATTTGCTGACTCCCGAGTCTCGAAATATCTTGTCACACTGTTTTACGGACACAGATCATGGCCCCCATTTCCTTGCGAAATATTCTCCTCAACACACGTACAACCTGTCAGAACACACTCATTTGGTATTATACGAGGAGCCCGAAAAGTTGTTTCATCTCTGGAGAGCACTGAACTGAAGTTCGTCGTGTTTGCTACCGTGTTCAATGCCTCTCGACCTACCGACGGCGGTTCTGGTATCGCCCACACATCCCATGTGCGTACTCAAGGTGACGACTCAATGTGATCGACGTACAGGCTGCTAAGTGAAAACAATTACCATTTAGAACGTGATCTACGGAGGTCAGCTTAGAGAGAAATATAAATGGGATATACCACAACGGGCTAGTGCCAAGATGGCGGACATGTTTCATGCGCAAATGAAGGCTTTACAAATTTTAATTCATCGAGTGGCAAAGGTATGTGGTCTACAATTAAGTTGTTGTGATGTCATGCCTGATTGATTGACATATAGACGATGGAATCGACCCAGATTGATTTTACCATCCTTGGTCCACCAATTTACAAGGTATGATTTCTTCAACCCTCTTGCGACAATATTAACAAACCATCGTTCCCTGTTAGGTCAATGGCATATCGTCTCTGCAGGAGATATTGTATGTGGTAGGCGACGCCGTCAACGACGATGATCATCCCTCACTTCCGCGAGACGAAGTATACGACATCAGTCAAAATCGATTCCAGAGCTGGAGGGCTTTCGAACTTTTCACGTTGGAACATGTAGCATTTTTAGAGGGGAGCCTCTGCTTCAGCGGAGCCTACCGAGGCGAATTGGTGAGATTAAGGCATCTATTAATTATCGAACATTTATAACACCTCGGTCAGAACTGCAGGTTTGTGTGCGACAGCATCAGAGTCATAGGTACAGAGAAGTAGCCTAGAATACTATGTTCGAAATTATGGGCTTCAAGTATAAAACGAAAGCTTTTCATACGAGCATCAATGGCGGCGTGCACCCTAACAACGTGATGCTGTCCGCAATCATACATATATTCTATGCACGCATAATCAATGATCAAAATGCAAGATGCCACCGTACAGAAAAATACTCACAATGGGATGGGAGCGGGACCCGTAAAATGATAGACTGCCCGTTATGCCCACCATAATATCTCGATCTTCCATAGCCAGTGTCAAATTCTCCGCCAGAAAACGACAGATGTTATCGTTGTACTCGTCTGCATTGCGCACGTTATCGTTTGCACCGACTATTTCGCCACAAGGCTATAAGACGTATAAGTTTGACGTTCGCGACGTTATACAAGTTACTTAGGTACCGATTGCAAAAGAGGACCTAGAATCGGAAGGGCCTGTCTGTTCGTTATTTCGCAAGGTACAAAGTTCAGCAACTTGGCAACATTGTCCCCGATAACATCGACAATTTGCATCTGAGCCTGGTACCCGTCTCCCATACATCGGGATGCCACTCTTGGTGGGCGTAATCCGTATGCGAGTACGACACCATCACTTCCCTTTACACATTAAAATCAGGGTGGACAATAGTGACGTTCATACTTTGTAACTCACAGCACTGTTAAGAGATGGCAATCCGACTCGCCTGACTTCTTCATCATAGACATCTAGAGCCTCCAGAGCACCAACTACATAAAATTTCATTTCGCTTGGGAGCCCGCTTCCGCAGGGAGGGGTTGTGAAATCGGTAAGTCGTATGTCCGTATCGAATTGTAGTTGGTCAATGGCCGTTGTATGGAATGGTGTACGTCGTTCTCCATATGGTTCCAAGATGCCGGCCAGTCCGAAGTCCAACTCGATCTCTCCGTCTTTCAGTTTGTGTGGCAGGAAATAGGGAGAGGATTCTCCTTGATTAAGAACGTTGTCCAGAATGTGCTGAGCCTCAGGCAGTAGTAGCATGTTGGAAAAGTACTCATGAGAAGGCATGATAAAGGTTTCACCAGTGTCCTGCATGATTGTTGCAAGATCGTTAAACGTATCGCAAAGGAAGGTTGTTAGGTACGCCTTCCACTGCGACCTCACGTGTAAATGCGAGACATGTCTATGCTGCAAAAACCGAAAGGAGATTGCAATCTTAACATCAGCCTGTGCTCGACAATATGGGTCTTCCTGAGCTTTTTGATCAACGAGGTGAGCGCACCTCCAACTATTGCTGGTTTTAACAACTGATTTATGGCTGTGAGATTATATAACGACGTACGATATCGAGGGCTGTGTCCTCAAGGACGGGTTAAAGATGAATACACATGGGTCGTTCCAGAGAAATGCATCCAATACACTGGCGGATAGCATGCTGGAATTGACGATTCATCCATGCAATCCTCTTGCAGGTCCATTCATGTCAATTAAGGAACAAGAGTTCTTGAGGCGTTTCGAGGAATTGCGTGATACGCTGGACGACATTGTGGACGAAGGTGAATGGTATGTTTTGTCTGATCGGCATTCATTATTAGTATACTGAAGTAACGGTGAGAAGGACTCTTTTGCAGTCTAGCGCTGTTCACCCTACAATTCACCTCAGTCGTAATCTGTTTACAACAAAAAAAAACACCGTCAACAATCCATCGTCAACTTTTCCCCAGCTCCAAAGTCTGAAAGACTCATGGGCGTTCCCTCCCGATTTGGACGCCTCTCTCGCTATAACCTTAAAAACCTACAACCTGAACCCTCTGCCCGTTTTTACCAGCAATTTGAAGACGTACCCACCCGTTTTTTTGCAATCGCGTTTGTCGGAGGCTAACGTGTGCATCAACTTTGATGTGTATCGATTGCCTGTGAAGAGACATGTTCGATATCCATCCATTAGTCATGGTGACTTCTCAACAGTCGGTAAGCTCCTGCTTTTAAGCGTTATATTTGTTTCTGACGTTGGGTTTCTGCATCTTTATCAACACGAAGGTGTGATGAATGAATTGAGGTTCACGGACTAAGCTCTGTAGATGTAATGGTTGATTGTTTCGTTACGCATTTCAACTTGAATAAATCTTTGACAAATATTCATACGAAGACCACATCTTCCGTACGCTTAGTGGTGGATGGCCGGGTGAATATCGAATTGCCCGCAGCCCGAGTCAGCCAGGAAAACAATGTGCGGCTGACTATCTGAAATTTATAAAAAGTGACTTCATGCTGCGTTTCCCCTTCAACATGAACATTGTCACGTCCTCTACTTCTGGCCATACATGTCAGTCATATCTATGCCCCATTCCTTGTACGACCTTGCTTAAACGATTCCATATGAGATAGTGCTGACTCCCGTATATTTAGTGCGGATGCGTTGGGAGACAACCTGTTCACCTATTTCAGTCCTTCAACCCTTGTAGCATGGTCTTTACTGAATCGACAGGAGAAGGCTAATGTGGACCAGCATTGGAATCGATGTTGCACGGCATCAACGTTCCTTCAAGACTTTTTCAATCCTATACAGGTCCTTATGTTACGCGTTCTTATGCGTCGCTCTGGCGCCTTGATCTCGGGTTCCATGGCATTGGTTTTCTTCACGCGAATGTTCTTCAGTCAAATTCCCGACCTAGATATCTACGTCTATTTCGATTTTTCTGATACAATGACTTCATTCGTCTCATCATGTGGCTATCGTTTACAGCGGAAGAAGACTCCTACTTCCGACGACGACGAAGACACCGAAAGCTATAGGCCCGACTTACCATTCGTGAACGTCGACACATTCGTCCACAAGGATTCTGATAGAACGATACAAATCATACATTGCCGACGAAGCCCTTTGGAAACGATACTTCACTTCCATTCGTGTGAGTAGACATTAATTGCACCAAAACATAGTCTTACATCATAAGCAGCGTGCGTCATGAACTTCTTGTCGGCGGACGCTGCATACAGCTTGTTCCCAATGCCTACTTTGGAATATAAAATCGCATTCACTTCAGATCAGAGACACCCCAGCACCGATGTCGCCTTGGACAAATATCGACAGAGGGGATGGAGGTTTGTCAGCAGCCTGCAACCGTCTGCAGACATTTCAATCGAAGAGTCATCCTCGTTTCGTATTGGAGTTCGTCGGGTTGGTGACCGATGGACTTTGAAAAAACCTTTACTTCCTGCACTGCCATCCGCTTCTGACGATCTCATCGAATGCAATACATGGAAAGTCCTGTGGGCGATACCATCATACCGTCCTTTTATATGTTACGGGATGTTGTTTTGCGACTCGCTCAAGCACAAATATACGGTGGCAAGCCAGGATTGGTTAGATGTACTGATTGGCATCTATCGTCGTGGGCGCGATGTCGATGTGTAAGTATTTACCGATTGTTCAGTAACTATCGCTGATTTCGGTCTCTCAGACCTGGCGATGGATCCTTGCGGGGGTGGATAGACCTTATGTGGAACAACCATCCAGATAGAGGCGGTTTGACCGTAGATGAACGGGTTCCTCAAGTTGACGAATCAGAAATGCTGATGTTTATGTCGGCTGACATGTAGGGAAGAACTCGTATGGATATAAAGAGTTGATACATGAATTTGAGTTCGTGTAACAATAACGTTGGTCATGACTATCACGTAGTAGCACAGGTAGCATATTTTATAAATATCATAATAGCAAAGGAGAGGAGTTACATTCACCCCAGCGTAGATCAGCCTGTGAGAGATAACGCGGTGTGATTCAGGGGGAGTAAGGTTGTGCCAATTAATTTCTGCGCGGATTCACAAAGCAACGGTTCTATTCTTCGATTTTTGCTTATTCTAACACGAACATGGCTCTGCACGCTTACGCTGACGACGATGGTGAGTTCTCAATGTTATAAATTAGACGTCAATGAATAACAACAATAATGCAATCGAGTACCAGATAGAAATGACTTGGCGTCATATTGTATTACGGGAAGAGCTCATACGAACACGGAGAACATGGGTCCGTTAGGAACGTACGAATCAGTACCATGTGCACTAGTCCATTCAGCCTTTATGCTTTCCGTATCCCCCTGTTCAGATGGTACCCGAGCCTCACATGAAAGTAGAACACATTTTCACAATGTGGCGAAGGAAATTTCGGAGATCATCGCGTCGAATTCTTCAGAAGACGGGTAAGCCTCAATTGCGCCGATATTACAGACTTTTAATAGACTTTAATAATTCAATAGGGAGACGAGAAATGTTTCATATGGTAACGAAACAGAGCTGAACTTCGTTAGGAATTTATTTCGTCCGCACTGCAGTGGTAAGTTCCATTATAAACCGATTTCGACAGTCAAGTTGACGATATTTCTCAGGTAGCCACAAACACCCATATAACTATTGGCCAATACCTAAATCAATGAAATCGACATGGCATAGAGTCTTGTCGTCGTATGACTTCAATGCCATGCCTGTCTACGACCAATTCAACCGTTTACTCAACCCTCTACATTGGAAGGCCCGTCTGTCAGGTGCACTCGTCAAAATCGAATTTGGTATACAACCAATTACGGTCCACATTCCATGGCGATACGAAGATACAAAGGAAAGTTATTTATGCATGCGTAAGTAATGTTTCGACGCAAGCGCAGGGCTTAACCACCGACATATTAAACCAGCTATCATGCATAGTGTGCATATCATTAGAGAAATAGATACGATGTAATTGACTACATGACCGGTTGCTTAATTTTAATTAAATCAGTTGTACTTCTAACGAACTCGCATTGATTAAGTGTGTTCTAGTTAGACTATTAAAATGTGCAGGTAAGTCTCCAATCACAACATCACGTGTGGGGATTGTGAGAAACCCCACAATTATGCATGCACGGTCAACTCTGCCCTACGGGTTGACATCAAACCATAAGTCGCTGGCACCATTCTGACTTTCTCTTTACTTCTCCTTGGAAACGTCACTCTTGAGGCTTATATGGAAGATCTGAACAGAAAGCAGGTAAGATGTGCTTACGATTAATTGATGAACTAACAACTGTTACTCAGCATACGCATAGCTAGATTTGTTAACATAGTACATTATCATTGTATAAGACCTGGTATTGAATCGTAAGAAGGGATCTTCCCTGTTTACAGTATAGTATAAGACCCGGTATTGAATTGTAAGAAGGGATCTTCCCTGTTTACAGCTTTTCACGCCCACCTCTGCACCCAACTGTACGGTAAGACCACTTTGAGAACGCGTGTGCCTCACTCGACAATGGTTATGTGACCTGTCCTCCGCAGTACTTCATTTGGTATATGGCGAGTTCATGGAATATGCAGAAGGCAAATATGGAGCAGATGAGGTATAACATTGCCTTGNGTAAGAAGGGATCTTCCCTGTTTACAGCTTTTCACGCCCACCTCTGCACCCAACTGTACGGTAAGACCACTTTGAGAACGCGTGTGCCTCACTCGACAATGGTTATGTGACCTGTCCTCCGCAGTACTTCATTTGGTATATGGCGAGTTCATGGAATATGCAGAAGGCAAATATGGAGCAGATGAGGTATAACATTGCCTTGAAGTTGAGAGTGTTCTCGTCCGGCCATGGGACCTCATTGGGAATTAACCGTCTAGGGGAACGACGTCAGTCTACATATGTTAGTAATGAGAAGGTCAGTGTGGGTTCTTATGCGTCATGAACGGTGAACACTGACGTTTTACTAGGGGAGCGATATCTACTAGTGCGACCACGCATGGTCCGTACTTATCATATCGTAACAGGACGTCTGTTTGATGTCGTGATGGGAAGATGAACGACGGACAGTTACCGGAGTCTGTATAACTACAAGGCGACGCTCATTAGTATTTGGGGAAAACGCCATCAATGCAACATTGTTCACTCGTGAAAATATAGAGACCAAGAAGTCCCAGATGGCGCGTCAGACTGATTTTTTTATGTACTCGAATCCAGACTACAACGAAGAATACACGACTACAAGGGAAGTACAAGATGCAACAACAGAAATAGGTGAGGTAAGGACAACAATTTAAATATGTCAAAATGCAAGATATGATAGTACATTGTTTTGTGGTAAGAGGCAAGTAGGTTCCAAAATATGCGCAGAGGGTATAAAGATACAGCAAGATACAATTAACTATTCATACAGCCAAAAAGAAAACCCGAATCAGAGGACAACTATCAAACGTCGTGGAACACTTTAAACAAGTTAGTCATTTCGTTCCTGACAGAAAGCCACAGGACTGACCTAAGGATTTTTTTAGCCTCCGGAAATCTAAGGGCGAAAGGTATTGAGGGCGGCCATGGGACATGCGAGGATTGTTTTTCGCAACAGTGGATTTCAAGACGACCACCGGGACCAACCGTGTTATCATGGTGCGGTTGCCTCCTCTGGTCTCGAAGCATCCGATGGAATTGAGGGTATAGTCGTTCGCAGGGGCGCTATTTATATTGAGAGGATAAGGTAGGTGATGGGAGCAAGGAAGGACGGCCAAGTAGTTGTCGGCTGATTGGTTCTGATTGTAATAGCCGAGTACGACAACTGGATGACGTCTTTCACGGTTCGGAGGTTCTGATGGAGGAGAGGGAGGAGGGAAGTTGTTGTTGTTTTGGGAGGAGGGGTTGCTGCGAATAGGCGCCAAAGTCTAGAAGGATCAAGGAGTTGAAAACGCGAGATAGAAGGTGTTTCGAATAACTTACCATCCCGTTCATGTAGTTTTCGACGCGACACCATCCAATCTCTCCTGCCCGAAACCTGTTGTCGGGTGTGATTCGGCGGAAAATGTCTTCGCATGTGACGATGGACGGTGAATGGGCTTCGTCCATGGGCAATTCGGTGTCGACTTCGTTTTCGTCGTTTCTATCGTCGTTTTCGATGGTTGTCTGGACCATTTCGATCGATGATGTCGCAGGATCGGCATGATGAAGAGCAGTGGACGCGTCGATAGAGGGAGACGGGACGCGTATCTCTGATTGGTTCGACGATGTGGGAGAACCGGATTCCATTTATGGTGTTGCGAAGATGGTCGATTGGTAGATGCTTTTAGGTTCCGACTTTCGAGGAAGAAGTTGAGAGGTTGTTTAGAGCAAGGGAAGGGCGGAACAATGGGAGGCGGGATTTGATGATGCGGGGAAAAAGGGAACGACGCGTTTTTCCGCTAATGTAAGAGCTTGATAATCGAAAGCTTAATTCTGATATCTCGTCATAGCATGTTCTATTTGAGTCATAGGGGTAATGAAGCCTTATCTGTTTATTTCCATGCATGAATGGGTGTGCGCGATGAGTCTGACTACTGAATAGAGCGGTTTACTTTTTTTTAATGCATACGGTGACTGATTATAACTCGGGAAGCATGTACGTGGCCTAAACGGTGAATGTGTAGCATGCGTTATCAGATAATAATAAAGAATAGACTAAGGTTCGAAATAAAAGTTCATCGTTGAATAGACGCTGGTTGTCTAAAAAAAACTTGTGATATGGACAAGGCGCCTAGAAGTATGGAGCACGAGGATCACGGATGTGATATAGATATCGCCAGACATATCTGATAAGCAACGAGAACGGAACCTGCCTAAGATGATAAGATTAGATGCTCAGAGTAATTGGCCATCAGCGTCTTCGGTAACTCCCGATCAATGATAAGATGGCGGTGTTATTGAAAGTTCGGGATTTATCGAAGGTACCGTTTGCGAAAACAAAAATAATGTATACCGTTTGCGAAAACATAAGTATATGTAACTAATTTCGGTTTTTATAGATGTCTAATACGTGTTTAGTTACAAGGGCCTGTAATACATGATATAATTCATTATATAGAAAATATGATAGTTATGAGATACTATTGAATGCTAGAGCCATCGCATGATCGGCCTCGGAACTTATGCCACGCTTGCGCTGGCCCACTTTCAGCAAGTTTATTATTTGCCCTTAGATTTCTTTTCCCGATCAGTCCTGGGTTAAACCAAATAGGCATTTGTGATTTATTTATATTCGTAAGTTCTATTGGGTCAAAGGTTACATTGTATTGTCTTGCGGTTTTCATCATTTCCCATAGCCAGAGTGGTAAGGTGGACTTTTCTTTAAGTTTGAAAGTATCCCATGTTTGTAGAATAGGATTATGTGTTTTCATTGTAAGGTCAGACGGTCGGTGTATTATAGGTGATGCTTGTCTATATAGTTGGTCAGCTAGGTATGTCCATATCGGTCTTTTTTCTTGTGATTTTAGATATGTTTTTAATTTTATAAGAGCTATAGCTTTGTTCCTAGTTGGTACATGGAGAACTTTCCATCCTCCATTTTCTATGTTTTCATAAAGTATTGAGTTTCTTATCGGTGGGATAAAAGCATCTTTTTCTTCTTTGTTCCACATGAATTTGTTAATTATTCTTTGTATTCTAACTTCAATTTCTTGAGGCATACCAATTGCTCTTGCAAGATATTGGGTTTTCCCTTCAATGTACATGTTTACTATGTGTCTTCGCCCTTCTTTTGAGGGGAATCTTTTCCCCCATCTGCTTAGTACTTCTTTTATATTCTCTATTAATTTTTCCCATATTATAGTTTGGTCTATGTTATTTCCAATCCAGGCTCCTAGAACTCTTACTGCTTCACCGTCTTTAGCGATTGTGATTTCGGGTGATATAGTTTTGTGTTCTTTATTTAGTTGTCGATTCTTTATCACTTGTTTCCTGTACTTTTCGTTTCCAACTGGGAGTATTTCAGTTTTGAGTTTGTTGAATTTTGCTCCAGATATTTTGCACCATCTATCTAAAATATTAAAGAGAGTTTGAATATCATCATCTTCTGATAGATATACTGTGGTATCGTCTGCAAATAGTGATGCTATTATTCTTCCTACATTTTCTATTTGGATGCCTTTAAGTTTTGATTTGCGTAAGGATTCTGCTAGTGGTTCGATTGCCATGTTAAAGAGAAGACATGACAAGGGGTCTCCTTGTCGGACCCCTCTTGTAATTTTGAATTTTTTACTAATTACACCATTTATTATAACTGCTGTCTCAGCAGAGTTGTATAGATTTTTTACAGTATCAATAAAGGTTTTTGGGAAGTTGAATTGTTCTAGAGTTAGCCATAGGTAGTCGTGTTTTATTTTATCATATGCTTTTTCTTGGTCAAGGCATATGATTGCCCCATTTTGATTTTCTACTTCACAGAAACGGGTTAGTAGATTTACAAGTTCTGTGTGGTCTTCAATTTTTCTTCCTTTCATAAATCCGGCTTGGTCGGGGTGTATTATTTGATGTGCTACTTTGCTTAGCCTTGTTGTTAGTGCTCTGGTTAATATTTTATAGTCGGTGTTTAATACTGTAATGGGTCTGTAGTTTCCGATGTCGGTCTCGTCATTCTTTTTGTAGATTGGGCACAGCCATGCTTCTGTAAAGTTTTTGTCTGTTACTGGTCCTTCTTTTTGAATGTTATTGAATATTAGGTAGAGATATTCTATAATATCAAATATTTCAGTTTCTGAATCATCTATCTGTTTTAGCTTGTCTTTTTCTCTTTCCTCTTCCAGAATTCTATAGAGTTCCAGTGGTATTCCATCTAGTCCGGGGGCTTTCCCATTTGGTAATTGTCTAATTGACTGTTGGATTTCTTCACGTGAGATTTTTTGATCTAAAAGATCCTTAGAGTTATTATCTAGTCTTTTTTCCAGTATTTTCAGGTTCTCTTTAATGTGGGTTTCCCTTAGAGTGTTTGTTTTAGTATGATCTGGTTCTTGAATTGTGTAATAGTAGTCTGCTGCTAGGTTTGCCATAGTGTCTGATCTGGTTGCATATTTTGTGGGGGTTGAGTCTGGAATTTTTAACTTGTAGAAAATATCTCTGGTCTTGTGTAGTTTTCCCAGATTTGTCCACCTCTTGTTAATTTTTTCGCTAAAAGTGTAGTAATCTGCTGCTAGGTTGTCTCTTCTATCTTCATGTTTCTTTTTATATAGATTGTTGAGGTTTTCTTCAAGTTTGTAGATTTCTTCAAACTTTGCCTTTGTGTTAGTTTTGCAAGTGTTATTTTGTATAACATCTTGTTCTAGTAGTTTTATAATTTTACCTTCTAGTGCATTTATATCTCTTTTAATTTTGGGTATTGATTTTTTAGTATATTCTCTCATTGTGTATTTTATTTTTTCCTTGAACTCATTATGGATTGCAAGATGTAAACTTTTTTCTGCTTTGTTAGCTTTCATATGTGCTTCTCTTCCTAGGCTCTTGATCTTTTCAATAGCTTCTTTATTCTTTAGTATCCATAAGGGGATTTGCCATCTACCGTGTCCTATATACGGGATTTTTGGGTTCTCCAGTTTAATGCTAACTATTCTGTGGTCACTTTCAATACCTGATGGCGTTATCTCAGCTTCAAATGCTTTGGATATTAGTTTATCTTTTATGTATATTCTGTCTAGTCTGGACATTGAGCCCGTTGCTTTTTGGAAGTAAGTGTACGCCTTTTTATTATGGTTTTTATTCCGCCAAATATCTGTAAGCTTGTATTTGATCTTTATGTCTTGTATAAGTTCTATTATTTTTAGAGGATCTTTATTTTCAGGGAAGCGATCAAGCTTGTCTTCTACTGTATTAAAGTCTCCTAACATTATATCTGGTGCTGGTATGTCAGTGTTGTTTTCAAGAATATTTTTAAGGTCTTTCCAGAATTTTTCTTGTTTATCATGGTCATTGGGAGCATATATATTGAGAATATTTATATATTCTTCTTGTTTCCATGGCAGTGATATCATTATAGCTCTTCCTGGGATCAGGTCAAAGGGAATATATTCTTCCCACTTAGTTAAGCTTTTATTAAGAGCTACAAGAACTCCTTTGGAATTGGGGGATTTTGGATCATACGAGTTGATGAAGTGTACTTTTGGGAATTGCGTATTGAGCCGTTCTATGTCTGTAGGCTGTAGATGGGCTTCTTGAATATTAAGGACTCCTATTCCATTGTCTCGTATTATCTGGTTAAGGTGGGCCCATTTGTGTTCAGTGGTAATTGAGCCTCCACCATTAATATTTAGCGAGCTAATTTTTATACATGCTCTGGTTTTTTTTTTGCCTTTTTTCTTTCGTTTATCATTCTGGAGGTTTGGTATGTCATGTTTTATAGATCCTGGAGTTCTTCCTCCAGTTTGTGGTTTATTGGTTTTGTTCTCTGAGTGTTCGTTATTTAGGGTTTGGTGATTCACATCCATAGAGTAGTTGTTATTGGAGGGATCATGATATTCAATTATTTGTATTTGCCTCGTTGGTATTGACGGGGCATATGAGGGTCTGCTTCCGAACTCCTCCATATCCTCATTGAAGGTATGACTAGCAGCAGAGTCTTTACCTTCTCCGATTTGGAGGAGGCTCAAGCCTTGGCTGTTTGTTGACACCTGCGGGGTATGGCTTTCGGTCCATGAAGTATGATGTGATTTATATGTAGTAATTGCTCTGCCCCCTGTAGTTACAATTATTGCTACAGTTCGAGTTTGTTTTGTAATGTATAGCAGTGTTTGAGCAACAGAACTGGCTCCTTGAGGAGATGGTCTTAATGCGCTCTTTACATGTGCTATACTTACTTG
>NHTK01001288.1:0-28142 GCA_002938355.1 Panaeolus cyanescens | reverse complement strand
TCAAGCAGATACTATCACCATTCAACCCGTTCCAGCACCCCCAGTTCCGAAACGCCTCGAGAAAAGGGCTCGCATGAACCGCCACAGTCCACTCAACGCATAGACTTTTTCCTCACAAAGTCATGGCCCTACGTCTTTGCATTTATTATCGACACTGTCCCTCGCCAGATATATCTCAACATGCTTCTCAGGCTTCCTTATCTCTATTACACCCGCATCACCCGTGTATTTGAAGACGCGGATATGGGCATCGATGATCTGAAGAGAGGAATTTTCGAGAATGCACGACAACAGCGGGAATTCATTGATTCAATGGAGCCAGTGTCAGCGCGTTGCTCGTCTCCTGCACTTCGGGCATACCAGGATATCAATGATACGTGGGTTGCATTCGTCAACTCTCTCATCAAAGAGTGGAAGACTTTGAATATCATTTCGGCGCTTCTCTTGATGTCAGTGTTTTTTTTTTATCGCGATATTTCCTTCTTCCACAAGACTGACTGTCTTCTTTCGAACCATAAAATAGGGCCATACTTAATGTCCTTGAACTGGAAGGCTCAGTGACGGATCCCATGATTCGCTTCTCGGCTTTGATTTCCATGATTTGTGCACTTATGAGTTTGCTTTTTGGGTGCATCTATATAATAAAATTCGGAACGATGCGCAAGGTTTATAAAGCCGCTGAACTGGCATCTGAAGCGCATAACGCGAGAGTTGGCATTTTCTGGAACGTGTGGGTGATGTTGGGTATGCCTGCGATTTGGCTTGGATGGTGAGCTTCTCGGTTTCATTTTCTCATTGAAATAAGTACTGGTTCGTCGATTCTGACATTTGCGTCGTTATTTGGTTTAAAGGTCGATGTTGGCGTATTTTGTTTCTATCATGTCGTTTGTTTGGCGAACTGGTGCTGCGACGGATAGCGACCACCAGCCATTGTCGGATATGTCGATTCTCGCTCCGAGGGTGTTGGTCAGTGTGGTCCTCGTGCTGGGCATAATTTATCTGGCCCTGGGTTTGAAGGAGCTTGGAAGATACGGGTCACGCATGGATAAGATGTGGCAAGCCCGCATTCGAAACTGGGTATTGCAGTACAACGGCTCAGCAATTCATGAGCAGCACAAACCAAGCTGCTAGCAACGGGAATTCTTGTTATATCCCACCTCACTTTACGTGGATCTGCGGCGGGCCGCTGGTTTATTTTCGTTATCATTATTATCATCATTATTATTATCCTGCCTTGACTTCTATTTTATTTTGATTTTATTTCCAGTTTTCACCATTCGACATATTTTGGTACTTTAAGGTACTTTGTTGGTTTTACCAGAGTTATGTGAGGCTTTGTGCAATGTGCTTGTCAGTGTTTGTTGAATTCGTCGCCTGAAGGTCACCACGGGTCACGCTGCCGTCGACGCTTACACTTTGCCTTTACACATGGATGTCATGATGTCCCGAGTCATGACTTCACTGCAACTTTCTTCCCACCAAAAACCTCTTCCAAACCCAATGTGCCGAAATGGACGGGGAAATGTCATCAATTCCATTCAAAATGCGACAGAATTCAAAAGAAAGCTGTTACCTGCTTAACCTGGCAAACCTGTGAAGGAACAAGCTGTGCATCACCTGGTGCTCTCTTTGGTGGACGACTTGCTTTTCTTCTACCACTTTACTTGGTCTTATCCAACGACTCAGAATTCCAAAATCTTGAAGATGAAGCGCGACGAATACTTTGAACCCGTGGATCCGTTCACACCATCCGTTGCCCTCAGCCTAAGAAATCTGTTCGGAAAAAAAGGTGGTCAGAAAGAAGAAAATGCAGCAGGGGATGATCTCACTTCATTACCTCCCATGAATACAAGAGATGCGAGGAAGAAGACGCAAATAAGAGCTGGACAAGGTTGGGACAACTGGGGCGGTGGACCCTATTTCGTACCGCCACAACCTTCCTACGTGGTACCTGGCCAGACAGCTATTCCGCCAGTGATTCCATCAGCTCTGCCTTCCTGGATACCACCTGTTATACCCTCACCGCCCACACAACAACCAGCCGTAATTCCTGAGCCTGAGATCCTGTACGTCCGAACCTTTACTTAATGTTTTGAGGGACAAATCTTCAAGTTCTACTTCGAGTAGGGGTCCTGCAAGAATTCCACCAGTTATTCCCAATGTTGCTGCAAGAAGAGATTCAATACCGGCATGGAACCCAACGCACTATCGTTCCCAGTCAAGATCAAGGTCGAGGGTTAGGGTAAAATCTGCCTGGCGAACTGTTACTCGACCTGCTGGTTTTAATCCGGTGCCCGAGATCCCGTATGTCTGAATCTTCACTTGATATTTTCTAGGGGCTAATCTTCAAGTCTCGAATAGGGATCCTGGACTTATTCCACCAGTTTTTGGGAGTCCGAGTGGCGCAAGACCTGCCTGGCGTCCTGTCAAACCGAGACGCTATGCTATGGCTCGTTCTCCTTCACCCTCTCCACCAAGAGGTCGGACTCGTACCCGGTAAGTAAACTATTTCGGTGCCCATGGTCTCTAATATTTGTCTGAAATATGTGTCGTGTAGAACTCCTTCTCGGCGGCGAGGTTCATCTCACCGCTCTCCTCGTAGTCTCTACAGCAGATCTCGCAAATCTGAACGTTTATCAAGAGAACGAACACCTTCTAGACATCGTAGCCGGTAAGGTGCTATTTACAGTTTTGCATTCTCCAGCCTATTAACTAGCTTCCAGGTCTCGTTCACGGTCCCGTATGTCTGCTCGTGTGTCTTCAATTCCCAGACCACAAATCTTGGACAACCCACAAATCAATATATCGAATCCTAATATTGGAAGCGCTCCATACGACCCCCATTCTGTGCTCACAAGCGCGCCTGACGATGCCTCAGACGATTCAAGTGTATTCGGACGCGCCTCTCCCGATTTCAATACGGAACCAGCTGTGTATAATCCTACAGCTCCTATAATCATATCCCGGAGTCGTTCTCGCTCCAGGTCATCCTCTCGTTATTCCCGGAGACGCCGTCGCATGACCCCGCCCTCACCCCAGATCATTCAAATACCTCCCACTCTACCAGCCATTACGCTGCCCCGGACCAGTACACCGCATGTTCCTGTTGTCATTCAACAGCCAGTGTCCATCCCTGCACCAATTTCAACCATGCCACCACTCATCACACCTGAAAGAAGGAGCCGTAGCCGTAGCTCTAGCCAGAGTTATGCCAGATCTTATCATTCAGACCACTCACGACCCTCTTTTCCACCTATCATTCCCGCACCCCAAACAATCCCTGTTCCAATACCGACGGCTTCAATTCCAATGATCAATCATCCATCAATGCCTCCCCGACATTTATCTCTATCACGACGGAGCAGCAGGTCCTCCCGGAGGCGTTATTCTCCCAGTCGTTCTCAGCCTATTGTAGTAATGGATCCATCACCACCCGCTTCACCGCCCATGCTTTTGCCAAGTAGGAGTTCATCATGTCGCGGGAGAACAAGGTGCCGTCGATCACGCAGCAGAACACACTGCAGAAGGGCTACACCACCTTCACCTGTCCCAACCATTGAGCAGCCAACCCATGTCGTTGCACGTCCATGTCCTGAACCGCCTACCGTTGTTTATCCAGTTCCTGCATCCCAACGCACATACCGGCGCTCTGATGCTTCGTTGAGTCCAAGCGTCTCCTCGGAATCTGGATATACATTTCCCAGAGAACCAAACATTATCCCTGGTGCTCCTGATCCCAACTCACTGCGCGTCAGTAATGATTCATTGGACGAGAAACAAACGGATCCCGGGTCTACGGAAAGTGCTGCACAATCCAAGGAGTCGTTCCTCTCGCAGACTTGGCCATACATCCTTGCCTTCCTTATTGACACAATTCCGCGTCAGATTTATCTGCATCTGCTGTTGCGATTGCCCTATCTCTATTTTACCCGCGTTAGCAGGATTTTTGAAGAGGCTGAGATGAGCATCCCCGAAATTAAGCAGGGGATTTTGGAGACGGCGCAGCAGCAGAGGGAGCTGCTGCCAAAGATGGCGAACGCATGGGCTTTTGAACCACCTGTTGCCAGCGAGCCTTATGAGAATTTGAATAAGTCGTGGACGGGTTTCATTGACTCTTTGTTGAAGGAGTGGAAAACCTTGAATATAATTTCGGTTTTGCTCTTAACGTTAGTACTTTATCATCATTTCTTCATAACGGCGCTGACTTTATGTATTCTTTGGTACGATAGGGCTATTCTGACCGTACTTCAGCTTGATGGGGCAGGCACGGACCCATTGACGCGGTTTACAGCTCTAATTTCCATGATATGTGCCCTGATGAGCCTGCTCTTTGGCTGCATGTACATCATCCGGTTTGGCACAATGAGAAAGACATATAAAGCGGCAGAATGGGCATCCGAGGCAAAAAGGTCAAGGACGGGCATTTTTTGGAACGTGTGGGTGATGTTGGCTATGCCTGCTGCGTGGCTCGCTTGGTGAGTTCATCTACACGCCAATTTATTAGTTCAACATTCATTGATATTTGTCGTGTTTTAGGTCAATGATTTCCTACATTGTCTGCGTTATGTCATTCGTTTGGAGAACGGGCACAATGGCGGACAGTGAGCGCGAACCCTTGACAGATAAAGATGTCCTTATACCACGCATCGTCGTTTCAGTGGTTCTCTCACTTGGTTTAATCTACTTTATGTTGATTGCCTTGACGTTGAGACGTTATGGAGCATTGATGGATCGTGCATGGCAACGTCGGATTCAAGACTGGATCTATGAGATCGCAAATGCTGGTTATGGGAGTACGGCTAATATCACGGGCACTCAAAATCCGTTTACTGTCAACGAAAAACCAGCTTCACCATATCTACCGAATTTAGGATCATCCAGTCATACGCGGCCACCATATACACCGAATTTCGTACCATCTAATACGCAGCCACCACTTGCCGACTCCTTTCCTTATCCATTTCCTCGGATGCCTTCACCAATCCCACCGAACGCTTATCCTGTGCAGCAAAGCGCCATGGGTAAAGGTGGTAAAAATGTCGGGATCCATTGGGACTCCAAAGCCAAGGTCGATAGCAGTGTCGTGTCGCTCTACCCACCGTCAGAGATCAAACAACCAGAAGGTTCCCCTAGTGCCTTTGTGGAACCTCTCTACACCAAGTTTTCTACGCTGTTCGCTTCATCAGTCACCCCTCATGTTAACATGTATTCACGACCACCTACTCCATCTTTTCAACCAATTTCGAGGACACCGAGTCCGATTCCTGTTGACCCACCCAAGATTAAACCACCACTTATACCTGTGACGAGGCTGGTGAGCCTGACGGATGGCGATCCGTTTGTTAGCATTCCTCCGTCGACCCGTGACCTTACTTGTTGCGGATTATACCTCGACAAATGGAAGGAGTTCAATGACGTGTGTTTCTCCTTCCTTCTCCTTCAACCACGAGTGAAATTTAACCTCTTATTTTTCATCATATAGGATGCAAAAAGAAACTGGAACATGATATCTGATTTATATGCCGTGAACGAAGACCACCCAATTCACGCTTGTATCGCGCATTGGAACAAGACATACTTCAACCTGGGTCTAGGACAAATTCACCTGTGCGAAGAAAGGAGTGGGGATCCACAGTCAGGGAGAAAGTTTGCGATTTACTATTTTGGAGTAAATCAGGATTTGCCTTATGACGACACCCGATATGTTGTTAGTGGGTTGGACGTACAGAGAGTGGATGTTTTAGGGCCATTTGGGAGGGTTAGGGCTGACGATTTGGAGCTGAGGAGGTTGTCATTGTTTGCGACGCATCTGTATATTGGGGATGAATTGTTGACGGAGAACGTGGCGAGGGAGCTTGATCATACTGATCAAGGGGAGGTGATCACGCCGAACCCGGTATTGATACCAATGGCAGGACGTGGTGTGACGATTGAGGAAGTTACAGATTCAGAGGCAGACGATTAGGGTGTTTGGACGATGTGAGCTATGTTTTCATTGTGGGTGCTACTGATAATCTGACAACGTGCTTTCAGTCTTAAAGTGTTTGAAAGAGAAATATGCGATCATCGCGGCCCGGTGCCAGACCGTCATCTATTGACCTCTCCTTCTACAAATCAGCCCCTCCTTGCTCATATTCTTACCCTGGCGCTTGAGCAAGGAGTGGCTATTTGCATGATGTGAATGTGCTCTGCATCATCACGACTGCCCACGTTTAAGTTGTTTGCGCCCAATAACTTCTTTGCGGGCAAGAGGCAGAAAGGTTTTTTATATCTGTGGGGTCATGTCAGATTCGATCTGTGCATCGATAGGGATTGTATTTAGAGGCCACGAATGCCATCCGGAGCTCTCTTCTATGGAGGGCTCCCTTTTCCCGCTTTTCCGTCTCTTAATCCATATAAAGAGCTTAAACTCAACTCTTCAAACCTTCTTTTTTTGACTACCGTCTCAGATCCACAAAGGGAAGAAGGCTAACCATCTCTTGGTGATGAAGCGTCAAGAACATTACGATCCTGTCGACCCCTTCAAACCATCTGTTGCACTCAGCCTCAGGAATCTGTTTGGAAGAAGGGCTGGAGCGAGCGACACGCCCAGCGAAGATGACCTTACTTCGGCGCCTAACAGGGTTGAAAACTACGATTTTGACAACTCGGAATATGAAACTGCACCACAACCTTCGGAGTTCCCTTCCCACGTCAGCGTTACGACAGCCTCAGCGGCTACACCACAATCTGATTGTACTTCTTCGCCTCTATCTTACGTTGACGCATTACCTGATAGCGACCCGTATGCCTCGTTCGTGTATTTGACTTCTTGAAACTTCGCTAATTCCAAGGGACTTCTTCAGAATAGCATCGTGTTCAATGCCTGTAGATGGGCTCTGTCGATGCGCCTCTGACAGGCATGACCACAACGGATATTGCTCTTCAGTTCATCAACAGCCCACTCCCCCGACGGTTACTCCCCCATCACACACTGCTATACCCCCTCAGATACCAATGACTCTACCGTGCGAGTCACCCATTATTACCACTGATGCTCATCCGCCTTCCCCAACACCCAGTTTTATGTATTCAATAATTATGAAGCACGACTTCCCAATTCGCGAACTCCCTCCTGTACCGGTTGAGGCGTCACCAGTTGGTCGTCCAAAGAGTATTTTGTCCACCGATAGCGGTTCACTTAGCGGCGAAGTGGCAGACCGTCAATCTTCCCAAAGCAGACAAAGTACTACACTGTCACCCCTCTCAGCATCTTTTCTACCACCTTCTTTCATTCCTCATTCATCGGTTCCTAAATGCCCAACCTATACATCGCATGCTTCATCATCTCATCGATCTTCCCAAAGCAGACAAAGTACTACACTGGCACCCCTCTCAGCATCTTTTCTACCGCCTTCTTTCATTCCTCATTCATCGGTTCCTAAACGCCCAACCTATACTTCGCATGCTTCATCATCCCAATCCTCATCCCAACACTCTACCCCCTCGTCAAGGCCAAGTGTCAACTCTTGGAACTCCGGGTATATGTCTTCCAGTTTGAGATCACCGAACATTACAACTGGCGAACCTGATCCTACCTCGCCACACAGTAGCCACGGCACGTTGGACACAAAGCAACTTGCAACTGATCTCGAGAGTAATACCGAAAATTCCAAAGAGGTCTTCCTCTCCCAACGATGGCCTTACATTCTTGCCTTCATCATCGACACGACCCCGCGTCAAATTTACTTGCATCTACTTCTACGGCTGCCTTCCCTCTATTTCACCCGCGTTACCAGGATTTTTCAGGAGGCTGAAGTGAGTATTCTTGATATCAAGGAGGGCATTTTGCAGACGGCGAGGCAGAGGGATTTGCCAACGGACATAGCGGATGCATGGGCGTTTGAGCCTCCGGTGTCTAGCAAACCTTACGAGCGATTAAATGAGACTTGGACGGCGTTTATCGACTCTCTGTTGAAAGAGTGGAAAACATTGAACATTATTTCAGTTCTCCTTTTAACGTTCGTGGCTCGTATTTCCTATCCTCTGTGCATACTAACATTTTGTTTTAATACTAGGGCTATCCTCAGTGTTCTTCAACTGGATGGGGCAGGGACTGATCCAATAACACGTTTTACAGCATTGACCTCGATGATATGTGCGCTAATGAGTCTCTTGTTTGGGTGCATGTATATTATCCGGTTCGGCACGATGAGAAAAGCGTATAAGGCTGCAGAGTGGGCATCTGAGGCAAAGAGGTCAAAGACCGGTATATTTTGGAATGTGTGGGTGATGTTAGCCATGCCGGCTGCCTGGCTCGCTTGGTGAGCTCTCATTACTCATTAATTCTCTGTCCAGGTGGAAGACAAACAGCTGATTTTCATGATACCTTCTAGGTCCATGATGTCGTATATTGCTTGTATTATGTGTTTTGTGTGGAGGACAGGTACGCTGTCAGATGGAAATCGTGCGCCATTTTCGGATGAAGATGCTTTCATACCCCGTATTGCCGTTTCAGTGGTTCTCACCTTTGGTTTAATCTACTTTTTATTGATTATATCGACACTGAGGCGTTATGGATCGCTTATGGACCGCGCATGGCAGCGTCGGATTCAGGACTGGCTCCATGACCCCGACACTGGAAAAGTTCGCTATGCTAGAACTACATCCAATACTGGAACTGGTCAGCGATTCAATCCCACCTTTGCATCAGGACCAGGACCCAACCCATCTGAGCCCAAGCGTTTAAAAAGTGCTATGGGCAAAGGAAACAAAAACTGTGGCATCCATTGGGACTCGAATGTGACTACCATCGAAGACAAGAACGCGTCGATAGCCACGTCACCACTGGAACCAATCGTCGAACCCATGGAATACCAACCCGGAGATTTCATCCAGCCAACAGCACAAGTCGAGTTTCCACATTCTGAATCCGACTCAGCATTTGCTCCACAAGGGTTTCCCCCACTGCCAATGGTTCGCCGACCAATCGCTCCCCCACAACCCAGGGTCTTTCCCCCGTCAGGCTCCATTCCACAGCCAGGCTCTACCTCAATGACACGCAATCCGAACTCCGTTCCGTTAAACGGAGCCAGGCATCCCCGTATACGTGTCGCCAGATTGCTTAGACTCTCGAATGATCCTGATAAACTTACGAATCACGATACTCGCAACAGGACCCATGAATTTCCAGCTATTTATTGTGGATTGGATGATGAGACGTGGAACACGCTTAATGATGTATGTTATCCTTCTGATCTTTGTCTTATTTTTGTTGGTTGAGTAACGAAATTTATGTTTTTTGCATGATCATTATAGGACGCCCAAAGGGCTTGGATACCACCTTCGTCGGAATCGCAGCTCATGGACGAAAATCACCCGATTCGCGCTTGCATTGCGCATTGGAACACGATTCATTTTCACCCTCGTCTGGCGCAAATTCAGTTATGCGAAGAAATAACCGCTTCTGACAGAAAGTTTGCGATATACTATTTTGAAACTCCTGGAGATTTGCCTTATGACGACGCTCAATATGATGTGAGTCGTCTGGATGTGACGACAGTGGACGTGTTAGGGGCGTTTGGAAGGGTTATGCGGGGCGATTGGGGGCTAAAAAGGTTATCATTGTCTGCGAAGCGTTCGTATGTGCTGGTGGGGATTGTGGTACCAGAGCGACTGCGAGCACCAATGTCACGACGTGCCAGTGGTGTGATGATTGAGGAAGTTCCTGATCCAGAGGCAGACAACTAGGCATGTTTGAGAATGTAGGTTTCTATGTGTGTGAATTGAACCAATGTTATCTAACATGTTTTAGGGCCAGAAGTTTGCAGGACAAAATCATATTTTTATTAGATCCTCTTCTACAACGAAGCACCAGAAGCCCTGAATAAAATTGCCATGTACACTATCGAACATGGAAGAGTATGCTTATTGGAACACCTCCCGCCACTTCTCGCTTTCCTTCTTGAAAGCTTTGAACTCTGTAATCGCCATCTTCTCCAGCGCACGATAATACTTCCAGTCGTGATTCGCATAAAAAACCTTGGGCAGGTCCTCCCATATCTTCTTCAACGACTGCAAGTGAATTTCTTTCGCGACGATTGTACAAGGTTCGCAAATATGCTGCTTCGTTCCTGATCCGTGAACGTCGAAAGTGAGCTCCTTCAAAGCACGTCGATGCCGTTCCCGCTCCGCGATCATCTCGAGGTACCACCGTTTATTGATCTTCTCGCATTCCGGTCTGCTAAGGCAACGTGATGCTGGGAGATGGGCGAAGAAGTTGAGAATCGACCAGTTGGAGCTAAGCTCGTATCGGGCGTGAAGGATGTATTGTTGCATCCCAGGTGTGAGGGTCGTCCAGTAGTTGGACGTGGTAACTTGACGGGTAGAGAGAAGGCATAGTTCGTATGTGAGTGAGGGGAGGAACCAGATTATGCGGGAGAGGATGACGACTCGGAGGGCTTGAAGGAGGTGGTCGACGGAGAGTTGGCGTGTTAGGATAGATGATTTCTGAGCTGGGTGGCCCCATGGGAACTCTAAGGGTTGGGGGATATAGTATTGGAGGTGCCGAATGGCTTGGCGGAAGAGACTTTCCATTTGGAATATGTAGGTGTAGTGTGCCATGTTGAGGATATCTGTTAGAGGAATCTCGTATGATGCACAGTTCCAGAACCTGTGGTGTGCGTTCAAGGTGCGTTAGCCATTGGCTGTTCAATGAGCTCGAGCCGGACTTTACAATGCAACGTACTCGGGCTCGTATATGGCAAGGAGAATGTTGGTTATTCCTCGAGTCTCGTATTTCTTTCTAGGCAGAACCAGGATGGGTATACGAGGCTCATTCGAGTCTTTTGGGGTTATAGTCATCGGCACTTCGAGCAGCTTTTTGGCAAAAACGGGGGAATGTCGAGCTATGACTCCTCGATGGATAAGAAAGTCCATCTTGTCTTCGACCCGGATTTTGATATTCCCATCTGCAAACCACAGTCTATCATCTCTCTCGTGTGATGGGAGCTCCTCAGTCGATACAGAGTCGAGAAGAGGGGCTTGGGCATCGTTGGTCGCCATTCGATGGGCTTTGTTCAGAGTCTGGGCGGAGGGGAACGGGGAAAATTAGGTATGTTCACAGGTTCCAGAGAAAAAATATGGGTGGCAGATGGTGGTCGTCAGTCAAGGTGAAGGTTTTTGTCTGTCAATGTCAACGGCTCTTGATCAGTGAGAGCTTTATGTAAGGGCAATGTGAAGGTTAATGTCCGTGAGCAGAACAAGGCCGTGCACGTCGTCCATACCCTTGGCAGGCCAGAAAATACGAGTTCGAATGTATAGGCCAGATCATGTTCAGATGATAATCAATACAGTACCTCCCGCTTGTCAGTTGAACATGACATATCAATGACAGATGCTGAACATCTAATCTGAGGAACAATACATGGTCGCAATTCGCGACCACATGCACCTTGTTTGGGGAAGATTTCGAATGATATTGGTTGGACTTTGGAGCGTTTCTCATGGTGTCGAACCGTTATTCGCTGTTATTCGACATTCCTTGGGCTTTCGAGTTAAAGCTGACATATGGGAGATAAGCGGGGCACTGCACAGATGATCTGATCTAATCAGATACCCTCAGCTTTTATAATCGTTTCTTTATTATCAATGTTAGCTTATCTGCAAGTAGACTTAAGATTAAACTATCATAGCACATAATTCAATTGGTTAGGGGCCACTACGTCCTGCCTGCGGTCGACAACCTACAGTAACACAAAGCCTGCAGTGAGGTAGGTGAGGTTGAGCGGTACGTGCCTTGCAGCATCCCTAAATAGAAACCAGTTCTCACGGTCCTTCCACTCAGCGACCAGCAACTTTTGTGCCATTTCTTGCGCCTTTCCAATTGGTTTCAACTTTCCAGCGACATTGCTTCCACCTAATCGACATACATCTTGAAAACATGGGCCATTGTCGTGATACAAACATTATACTGTGAATACACGGAGCCAAGATGACTCAAGAAATAAATCACACGGAAAAATCTGAAAGAACACGGTCTCTGAAGTCATTGAGGTCGGCAAGAGGTCAGAGAACGTTCCATTTCATTCATTGGTGGGATAAGGAGCTGCGCTTTAAATAGCTGTATACAGCTTGTGCAATAGCAATCATTTGACTGAATATTTGGACGTGGATCGGTGGGGGGGCAGGTGGAGGTGAGTTCGGTCTGGTTCGTTCAAACCTCAGCACTTACATACTCTGATCACTTACAGAGCAAAGCGTATCAACTTCGGCGTTTGAAAGTTTCTGTAGATAAGTGATCACACAGCGAGCTGAAGACAAGGGGAATGTCAAGCTCCCAAATACGCAGTCGAGCTTGTTTTTCCAGCCGACGGCATACTGTGTATCAGGATCCCGACACCATATAACATCCCCGATAATTTTCTTGGACGACGGTCCGACTCCTTTTATTTTGCAATGTATGGCATCGTCTTGCGTTCAAATGACAAGTTTCAGGCATTGCGAAAATCTAAATCGGTACAGAACAAAGGATTGTGTTTCCCCCCTTCAAGCTGCGAACGACATACTTGTTCTACATTTGTACGTGCGTAGTCTTCTTTTTTTCCAAGTTGTTACTTGTTCTCAGTGATATTCTTTAGCTTTAAATGACGTCGTATATACCATGATTGATTTATGAAGGGTCTCAAAACCCTGAATTGGGAATTGGAATGAGCCATTCGGCAAATCATCATGCCAATTTGACCTGGATCCCAATGCCAGCCAATGTCAACAAATTCACTGCGGCTGCCGTTGAAAATTGTCCATCGACTTGTTCTAGTGCTTTGCACATTGCCTCGAGGTTCATTTGTGAGTCAGCTCGGCAGCTGGCTAAAATGTCGGGGGGACCTTTTTGGGGATTGGGGTCCATTGTGCGCATCGCTTTCGCGCCGAGTATCCAGACCCGGTAAATCATCAATTATGTTTTTACAACATGAAACGCTGGTACTGACGCTCGACCAGTATTTCCGTCTGTGTCCCGAAGGAAAAGAAGGGGTTGAGCAGGGGCTGATACAAATGTGCTTGCCAAATTTGGTTATCCTGCCTCATGAAATCCTCGTGTTGATCCTCGTGGCCTAGGACTCCCTAGTCTGAGGCTACAGCGAGTATCACAGCATCAACAACGTGGTCGATAATCATGGAGCTCAGGACGACGTGGTCCATTGTTGATATCGGTCTTAAGCCAGTGCGGTTAGCATTGACACCAAAACCAAACCACCCAAACCAACGACCCACCAAGTTCAATATTTATTAAACGTTTCTTGTTCCCTTGTCATTTGTTTTTCTTGATCTTTCTTTCACTTCGCCTTTTTTACCTTTTTTAAACAGGACACGCCGATTACAGAAGTCGGAAGGCGGTTTCTTTCCTTCCTATACACTCCTTCTTTTTCGTTTCCTATTCCACCCTTTCAAACCAACCAATGTCGCACTTTTATGAGAACCGGCAATCCACATACCAAGATGATGATATGGGAGGAAGGGAGTCCTACATGGAGGATGGAGAAATGATGGAGCAGTCGATGCCACAAGGTTCACAATACGGTCATTCAGCGTTCCCCACCAGTCCCAGGTCATGGGTGGATTATCCAGCACCGATGGCTGAATCAATGTCGCATGCTCCGTCCAACGCTACCTCTCTTCTTCGCGGACCACGGCCAATCCCAGAACCTTTAAGTCGCCGTCAAAACTACCCCACCGATCCTAATATGGACGATGAGTTTGAGGACGAGGTTGAAGAAGATGACTACATTGACAACAATGAACCTCCTATCATGCATTCGGTCTACCAGGGGCAGGACTACGGTATGCACCCTCAGAGTCGGTACCATGAAGCTCCGCAGCCTGTTCCATCTCCCACGCTTATTCCTATCACTCCTCTGCGACCACAGCGCACCTTTGTTGGCGGATTCTTCAAAGGCTTGAGGAAGGTTTTTCGCGGTGGAAAGGACAAGGACAAAACCCTTAGGAGGAAGGGTACATTCGGCACGGAAGGAACTTCAACGTCAATGACACACATTACGACTGGCGACACCCTTCCACGATACCTTTCCAACCCGTCTATCGGTCCTTCAAACCCACAATTCGCCCGTCGACTAACCATGGCTGTGAACAATGGCAGTCTCCCTCCTGACACTACTCCCATGGCTTTCGAGTCCCGTTCTCCGCCGCATCATCACGACCCGTCACATCCTCTGCCTTTTCAGTTCCGCCCAGAAACTACTAATGATCTTCAGCTGCGACCTCAGGCAGTGACACCTCAATTTCCGAGCGTATTCATAACTCCGGCTACGGATAGCTATGCAGAGGGTGAACGTGCAGAAGTAGAAAATGCAGACCAGTACAATCCACCTCCCCCAGAGGACGCACCACCTCAAAACTACTCTGACGACGAAGACGACGAAGACGAGCATCCACGACCATTAGACATGACCCAAGACCGCACGACCATGATGATGTACAACAACACGGATCCTTCCCATCCTTCCCAGCATGGCCATACCCCGTCTCAAGGCCATCCGGGCTCGTCGAGTCACCCTACTTCAAACTCTCATCCCTACTCCAATGCTCCATCCCAATCTCAGCATCATTCTGTCGCGCCTTCTCAATCCCACCACTACTCCAATGCTCCTTCTCAAACCCAACCTTATTCAAATGCCCCGTCCCAGTCCCAACCCTACTCCAATGCTCCTTCGCAATCACAGCACTACTCTCATGCCCCTTCACAATACCCTCAGTACTCAAGTGCTCCATCACGGATGCCGTCCACGCGCAGAGTTTCATATCCCTCAGAACTTCCCACTCGGGCGACAATGGAGGCTATGCAAGGTCGTCAGATGCCACCCCCAGTCCCACCATTACCAGAAACGAGCATGTCCATGGTTCCAACGTCTCCTCGCCGCCGTACCATTTTTTCCAGGCGACCAACAACTGCTACCACCGGTACAAGCGTTTTGTCACCAAAAAGTGGAACGACTATGACCCAAACTATGACTTCCACCTCTGGTTATACGGTTTCAACTGCTGCGACATCTTGTTATGACCCATCATTTGCCTCGGATCTGAACCCTGTGGAAAAATTCTTCAAGGGCTTGTATAACCTTCCATGGATTGCTCCTGAGCGAGTAACTGTGGATTATCGGCCTGCTGATTCACCACGCGCAAAAGCAAAAGTGAAAAGCGGTGCGAAGAAACCTATGCCTTCTTGGTATCGCACACTCGTCACCCGCTCTCGCGTTGGTACAATTGACGCAGTCAGCAATCCAGACCCTACGATGAGCATGGGAGAGACGATGTCACCCAACACGTCCCGCCGTCGTTCTCGGGAGCATAGGAGTCATCGTCATCATAGTCCTACTAGTAAACCTTCAAGGAGACACCGCAGGCACAGGCGTCGCACTATGACTACGATGACGACAGACACTGGGATGACGAGTACAACAGCAGAGGGCCATCGACGGGCGGCTAGTCCGCTCGTCCCGGGAACCTACCCCTATGCATTTCCTTCCTATCCTTATCCTTATCCGTACCCTCCTTACCCGACCATGTCACCTCCACCTCCTCACGAGTCCGGGTCGCGATCAGCGTCGCCTCGTGGAACACGAAAACACAAATCCAGTCGGGACAAGTACGCTGCGTATCAGCAGGCAGCGTATCAGCCTATGGCGATTCCTGGTGGACCTTCGCCGCCTCCCATGCCGGCTCAGATGTATTACATCTCGCCTTCGCCTCCTGGGAGCAACCATGGGGCTGATCCACGAACAGGAATGCCTATGCAGGTTTCGCCTGTAGTGGTGCATTATGTGCCCGCTGCTTTCAACCCCAGTCCCCATGCTATGAGATCACCCGGACAGCAGACGTCATGACATTTGTAGTAGTTGGTTTTACTTTTCTTTCTTTTCTTTTTTTTCTCTCGATTTTCACTTTTTGTTTACTTTTTTTCCCTTCTATTCTATCACCCCCGTCAGCGCTACCCCCTCCTCCTCCGATTCCTTCTTCTTCACTTTTTCCCTTTTTTTCTCCTTGTTTTAACCCCTCATCCGTTTACGATCCTTACGACCCATTCACGATCTTTAAACCAATCATAGCGGCATTATTTATATCCTCTGCAATCCCTTGGCATATTTCTCCACACGTTCATCGTTCATCGGCATCATCTTCCCCATCATCACTACATCCTGCTAGGAATTTTCAATTTTTGGATTCAATGCAATGCATGTACATGTAAAGCAACGCTGTAATGCGCGTGGTAGTATATCTATTATTGTACTTGTACGACACGACATGTTTGACCTTTTTTTTGCTAATCAAACGGCCTCTGGTTTTGGTGTGGTACTAGCAGTTTGTGATCGTTTTTCTCAAGTTTGTGATCGTGCATGCCAGTGTGGATGGAGTAGATCAAGGAGGGCCTGGGGTCGGGTCGGTATGTCTTACGCCATATGTTTATACTGAACTGGTGCGTTTTTCTGTTTATTGACACGATAAATTGTTTGAGCTGATCAATCGGCGAAAGAGGAGCAGAGCGACATCACCGAGTTGGACAGCTACTGACACTGAAGAATGAGGCATGACCGCCTGGTATCATGAGGTATTATCTTGTTGCTCATGGTACGACTCAGGCCGCCTCATTTACTTTCAGATGGCTTGCAATGCCATGCTGTTCCGCAACCGTGCGTCAAAATTCTGAACGTCGATGCTTCTCAATCTTGATTGTCCCGAGATGTCTATTTTATTACTCCGAAATGAAGGATGGTGAGTATTTCAGGTTAGCCTCCGAACCTTTGCTTCAGCTTCACCAACGTTTAGAGGTCTTTATGAGACCCAAACATGCGCATCATGCTAAGTGCAGCGCCTCGTTATCAAATCCGCGCATTCAACATTGCGACATGCATCGCTCAGGCTGGTTCCCATGATTTATGCATTTCAATGCCAACTTAGCTGCTTCCTTCGAGGGCACACATTACCGCGTTTCAACATCCCGAGACCCCGAAAGCGGGGTATGTATTACAATGATCCGTTGGTTGGCTCTGGTTAATACTGGTAGTTGAGCCATCGAATGCTAGCCCGAGATCGAAGAGCTAGCTGTTGACATTCGAAAGGAATCAGATCGATCGTTCTGATCCCACCAAGATCCTGCTCGTATTCTTCCTCCTCCAACGCACGGAAGTAACAATGCTACTGCACCTACACAAAGCGCTAGCCAGGGCCAAGAATCATCAAGATCAGCTCGGACTTGCGCTCATACCCAATCGTCGTCGTACTACGGCAATCCAACACATTCTCGTTCATCTTCACATCAATCATCGTCTTGCCACGATATCCATAGTGCAGTCAAACCTCCACCTCGTCGTCTCACCACAACAGCACAAGCACGATTACAAGTAGGTCAATTCAGCGTCGTCGATATCGCTCTCCATCCCCGCCTGGGTCGGCTGTGCATCACCACTTCAGTCGTTCGGCAATGCTCTAGGATTAGATCTGAGCACTGTCCAACCTGGCACCAGTCCTTTGGCCCCTCGGCCTGTCTCTAGGAACATGAGGAGACTCGGAATGGATGGGAGCTGGGAGTAATGACTGAGGAGGATAATGCATGTTACTTTCACTTTCTGATTTTTTTTTCCTTCAGAGTGCCTTCGGTTACTACTCTAGTACGAAGATGCATTCAATGCATTGTTACGCCTTTTTCCACATTTTACTACTGGTTGATCTACTGCGGATTTTCAAATTTCTGTCACATTTATTATCAATGTGTCATGTTTCGCATTCACTCTCGCTTTTCTGTCTGTATATTGTATTTACCACCTGTAGAATCATCTCATTCTTTGTACACTGATCACTCCTTGTAAATGCATGTTCCAATCAATCTATAAATTTCCGAACTTAATATCAACGTACTGCGTACTGGTATAAGTTACAGCATCAGCCGTCAGGTACTATTAGAACTAGTTCTGCAGAAATAAGTCGGACTGGTGAGTGGTATCTAACCATATATAATTTATTCATAGTCGGAAATGTCTGGGGCATACAAGAGTGCGATCGGCACAAACGTAAAATATATACAAATCTGCGAGTAAGTTACTACCGTTATCATCCTTCGAGGGAGTGGAATGTGATGGATTGTAAAATTTGGCTGGATCGTACCGAGGCATCCAATAAATTTCGTCGCCGGCATCGATAGTCGCTTTGAACAGCTCCTGATCTTCTTGGCAGAGCTTTGGGCGTGAGAGATCCCGGTTGGCTCGTCGACACTCGATATGGGCATTCAGAATGATCAGAAAGGGGTTCACGTTTCTGAAGGTTTGGAGCGTTAGAGGAGTGGGGGGTGGGGGGGAATAAATGAACCAAATGCTGGTTCAGATGGGGACAGTGACTTACGGCTTGTTGTGTCTTTCTGGCGGAGTGCGTTGTCCAATGTCAGTCGACACAGCGTAGTGAGTCGCTGATGTCGGCAAGATTTGAAAGCGAGCTTTCGTTTGAGATCGTCCTTACGAGAATCAAAAATCGATATCAATTTAACGTAAGAGTTTCCAATAGTCAATTCAACTCACCCATCTTAATTGACGGTGTGGTAAGGCGGGCGAGATACCATCGCTCACGCTGGTATTTGTTTGAGGCGGGTCACTCCCAGAGTAATGGAGACGAGAGAACGCTGGTGGAATGTTGGCGAGCGGGACTGTAGTCAATTGATACATCAAAGAGATCGGGTTGTTGAATCAATATGAGGGAGTTTGTATGACCAGACCAAGGTCACAGATGGGGTCTAACAATGTACATGCAAGGTATATAAATCTATCTGGGGTGGCTGACAAGACTGAATCAGCCATGTCCTAACAGGCTGGCAGTCCATCGACTCGGGGCTCCTTCATCACGAGTTTTGCCGAAGATGTAGGTCTCGTGGATGATGGGAGGATAATAGATATGTCCATCGTCCAATCAACTACGATGCGGATGTGATCTCTGCAACAATGTCGAGAAGTCGATCTGAATATGTCGTCGACGTCGAGTACAGTGTCTGAATACAGATGATTCGAACTTTCTTCGCTTTTGTTACTATCAGCTTAATATATGTTTCTATCGCGAAAACAATCAGGATTATGATTATATAGAATCGCAATTACACAGGGCGAGCATGTATCCAGAGGAAGCTTTAATCAGCCTGAGAGAAAGAAGTCGTCGAATGGAGCACAGCGGGTTATGTAAGCCTCATATGTTGTGTCAAGGCGGGGAAGCGTTGACGCGTTGACGGCTTAACTCGAACGTGACAACACCAATGCAAGCCTCAGTAGACCTCAATGCCTCCAATGAATCTAATCGAGAACGGCCAGTTCTATCTGTTCCAACGGAGACTCAGATAGTGGAACTGATAATCGACAACCAGTTGCAACTGTTGCACCAGAGGGTCGTCATCCATCTGTCTTCTATGATGATCTCATTTCTTGTGCTCTTGTCTGCGAGACCTGGCTGAACGCGTGTCGGCGGCGCATGATTTCATACGTTGAAATTCCCGAATACTACAGCCTGAGCGCGCGGGGAATTTCTGTACAACCTCCAAAAGAAGACAAATTGATCGAGGTTTTGAACAAAAACCCTTCACTGTTGCAAAATGTTCGACAGGTCAACTATCGCATTAATGATTACGTGCATCAACAGGAGGGTATCTGTCTTGCTTCGTTTCGTTCGGACGAACGTTGGATTAACCACGAGGCAATCACAGGCCACTGTAGCGTCGCAAGTCGCAAGCTTCGAGTGCTTGAATGCACCATGTCCTATGGGCAAAATCTGAACCAGAAGCACTGTAACTCATACAATACAACAGTATCCTTATAATATTAGTCCAATGCAGTACTCCTAGATGCTACATACAATAGATGCGTATCGTTATTAGTAAAGTCATATCAATCGTATAGTAAAGGTCCAAAATTGTCACCAAGCGCCATTTGTGCCTGACATATATAAACAGCGCTAGTCTAAGCAGCTGCTGCCTCGACAGTCGCCTTCGTATGCTCCCAAAGCTGATCTCTCTGCTGCTCAGTTCCGTACTACCGGGTCTTCTTAAGATCCTCGCCTTTCGATCCGATCCTCCATGCGCCTGCATCTTGACCTTCCTCCGTCTTTGATGTCGTGTAAATACCGTGCCACTGGTATGAAGCGCATTCCTCGGGGGTAGTCATAAATGGAGCAGCTAGAGGCATCAAGCAATTCACGAGTCGCAAACGTGCAGAGGGTGACGCCGCTAGTGCGTTTGTACGTACAACGCCTGGGGTAGAGTGCAGGAAAGCGATTGAAGAATTAAGAAGAGAGAGTTTCTGGGTAAACAAGTAATCAGTATACATGTAGCATTGGAGGGAGACAAGTGGACGAGGCACGTACCTGCATCATCAAATCGTTGTACGTAGCAGAAACAAGTGCGACGTTGCTCAAAGTATAGTTTCCCTCCTTTTTGAGACCAAAATCTTCGGCGTCTGCTTCCGCACCAATGCCCGCGCCTAACACACTGAGAACCTTCGCTTCTTCTCCTGCTTCTTTTGCCTTCTTTAGCGCCGGCAGAAGATCATTTGCAAATTTCCATCTTGCGTAGTAGTGAACGGCAAGCTTCTTGTCGATGCCTTCGGATGTAGGGTTTAAACCCTCTAGGGTCAGGTATCCCGGCGTGAGGAGAAGATAGTTGATCTTCGAATACTTTTGGAGGATTTCGGATGTAGCTGTTTGAACATGCTTTATAAGAGATGCGTCGCATTCTATGAAGTCTCGACTGGGTTGGGATTCGCTTGATGTGTTTGTGGGACGAGGCAGTGATTCGAAGATCTTCTCTGCAGCTTTGCGATTTCTTCCGACGATGATGATGTTGCTCTGGCCGTCTGTGTCGCGGGCAAAGACTCGTGCAAGGCCTTCGCCGATTCCGGATGTCCCTCCTACGAATACGGCGGTTGGCAGACGTGAGGAAGCACCGGCACTTGTGGAGGTGCGGAAAAGATGCGAAGAAACGAACACGCGATTGCACGCCTGGATAGAGGAGAGAGTTGAGGAGAACATGGAGGACGGGAAGGATGGTCGACTCGGAGATATATTATCCGCAGAGACTTTATTGCCTTGGCATTTAAGATAAACGAGCAACACGGGCTCAAATCCTTACAAGACCTGTAATTCAGGGGCAGTGCGTCGGATGGGATGACGACTCTAGACGGCCATGTATAAGAAAGGTGTAAAGCGGCTTGAATGGGCGACGCGTCTGTTCGGACGTGGTCGGATGCGGAGAACGCCGATTTGTGATTCCCACATTAATTAAGCATCAGTGGCTAAAGACACACTTCGGTGACTAGTCAGACGTGGATGGAATACAAAGGCTGATTCAATGAGGGCCAATTCTGTTTTCAAAGATTTAATATTGTGTACGCACTGCAGAAAAAGGTGTAAGCGACAAGACAATGCTAGTAGCGATATTTAATGTTTCAATTTCAGCCGGCTGCCGCGTCGCCACGTAAGTAGGTCGCACCGGCAGACTTGTGAAAACGGAGGCTATTTACTTCCGCCGCACCAATGCCGTGTGGATTCGTACTTCGCAAGCGACGTCTCCAACTTTTCCGATTTCAACCCAGAGTCACTGACTTAAAAGCACACAACTGCCAATTCAATCCCCAAAATAGCTCTCAACTTGATTCAACGTCCAACATCGGCACTCCAGCAAGCTCTCTAAACCAAAAATGTTCTGGTCATCACTCCCGTCAATACGCGCTTTCAATTCCACAGCCGCTTCGCAGGCAAAGGTCCCACCTACTGCANATCCCCAAAATAGCTCTCAACTTGATTCAACGTCCAACATCGGCACTCCAGCAAGCTCTCTAAACCAAAAATGTTCTGGTCATCACTCCCGTCAATACGCGCTTTCAATTCCACAGCCGCTTCGCAGGCAAAGGTCCCACCTACTGCAGTATTTGTTGGTGGAACGTCTGGCATCGGTGAAGGGATGGCCATCACCTTTGGCGAGGACACCAAAGGCAACGCCAACATCATCATCGTCGGACGAAACAGACAAGCAGCAGAGAAAATTCTAGCAGGTTTACCCCTCCCCCAATCGTCCTCGAGCACGCCAGTGAGGGAGTTTGTGGAGTGTGATGTGACGTCGATGAAGAACGTTCAGCAAGCGGCCGAACAGATTCTAAAGAAGCATAACAAAATCAATTATCTCATCCTTTCGCCTGGATTCATGACCATGCAAGGTTATACCCCTACGTCGGAAGGTATCGACAGGAAGCTAGCGGTACACTATTATGGGAGGTGGAAATTCATCCACGACCTCTTACCAGCTTTGAACAAGGCTAAGGAGGCTGGTGAGGAGGGCAAGGTCCTTAGTGTCCTCGGAGCAGGTTATGGGGGTTCGGTCGATCCCGATGACTTTGGGTTGCAGAAACCCGGGGCATACTCAACCAGTGCAGCCGGACTTGTTGCACCTACGCTCAATGATTTGATGATGCAGGTCAGGCCTTCTTGCTCAACGTAATATCCTCAATGCTGATCATCCTTTTCTAATGAATATCTTACTATAGAAATTCGCCTCCTTGAACCCATCTCTCACTTTCATCCAATCTAGCCCTGGCGGCGTGCGCACTTCCATTCTCGCATCCTCCCCTTCCCGTTTCTTGCGATGCATGGACGTTTTGACCCCTGTATTCTCGCCATTGCTTACCAAACCCCGCGATTGTGGTGCTTACATGTGGCATGGCATCTACAAGACCGCGGCCACGCCTGGTGCCTGGAGGATAGGCTCAAGTGGACAAGATCTGAAGAACTACAGGATATTTGGGGATGAGGTTCAAAGGGAAAAGCTATGGGAGCATACCACAAAGGTGGTCAGCGAGGCTGTTGCATCAAAGTAAACCCTGGACGCGAATTGATGTTGAGAATCCGAGGCTGTAGTAACATATGTTAGATAATTAATTGTACTTTAGGAGTCTTATATGCATTTCGTATGCTTTTACCATTGTCCGTAACTGCTTTCGAGCTCAATTGGGACTCCCATGAGCGAATTACTTTGTCCGCGCTCGATGTTGGTTTGTGACCTAGTTGCCTGAGCCTCGCCTTTTTATCCAATCCTCCATGCGCCTCATTCGGTATCTGCTTCCACTTTCAATGTCACTAAATGGCGCGTTGTAATAAATGGAGGGTTATAGCATGTCACAACGAATGATCTGAATGCTGACGAGTAGACAACCATTACTTGCTAGCTTAATCTGGTGTGGTACCTGTGTTGTACCCATTTCGCGCTGAGGTCCTGAGGATGTGGGTCAGATCCGGAGAAAGCCGAGCCGCTTCCCACATTAATTAAGAATCATTAATCAGCACCGACTCAGAGCTGTTGCACTTCGATTATTACTAAACGTGGATGTAATACAATTAAAAGGCCGTTCCAATGAGTTTCCAATTCTGATATTAAAGATTTAATTTTGTGTACTCAGTGCAGACAAAAATGGTGTGAGCGACGAGACAATGTTAAGAGCGACATTTCAAATTTCAAGCTTCACGTTCAGCCGGCCGAGCCGCCACGTAGGTCGCGGCAAACTTCTGAAAATGGACGTTGTTTACTTCCACCGAATCACCGCCGTGTGTATTCGTACTTCGCGAATCGCAAGCGACGTCTTCAACCTTTCCGATTTCAAACCCAGATGATTTAAAAGCACGCAACCCACCATTCAGTCCCCAAAATAGAACTCAACAGTCGACGTCCAACAGCAGCACTCCAGCGAGCCCTCTAAATCAAAAATGTTCTGGTCATCACTCCCACCAATACGCGCTTTCAATTCCACAGCGGCTTCGCAGGCAAGGGTCCCACCGACTGCAGTATTTGTTGGTGGAACGGCAGGAATCGGTGAAGGTTTGGCGATCACCTTTGGCGAAGACACCAAAGGCAATGCCAACATCATCATCGTTGGACGAAACAAGCAAGCAGCAGAGAGGATCCTAGCAGACATACCCCTTCCCCAATCATCTTCCAATACAGTAGTGAGGGAATTTGTGGAGTGCGATGTGACGTCGATGAAGAACGTTCAGAAAGCGGCCAAACAGATTCTGGAGAAGCATAACAAAATCAACTATCTCGTCCTTTCGCCTGGCTTCATGACCATGCAGGGTTATACCCCTACGTCAGAAGGTATCGACAGGAAGTTAGCTGTACACTATTATGGGAGGTGGAAATTCATCCACGACCTCTTACCGGCTTTGAATAAGGCGAAAGAGGCTGGTGAAGAGGCCAAGGTCCTGAGCGTCCTCGGAGCAGGTTATGGGGGTTCAGTCAAGTCCGACGACTTTGGGTTGCAGAAACCCGGCGCATACTCTGTGACGTCCGTCTCACTTGCTGCCCCTACATATAACGATTTGATGATTCAGGTAAATCCTTATGACTCAAAATATTATCCGCCCATCTCTAACAAGTATTTTACCACAGAAATTCGCTTCCTTGAATCCGTCGCTCACATTCATCCATGCCACTCCAGGAGCCGTGCGCACCTCCATTTTTGCATCCTCTCCCTCCCGTCTCCTACGATGGATGGACGTTTTAACTCCTGTATTCTCGCCATTGATGACCAAACCCCGCGATTGTGGCGCTTACATGTGGCATGGTATCTACAAGACCGCGGCCACGCCTGGTGCTTGGAGGATAGGAGCAAGCGGTCAAGACTTGAAGAATTACAGAATATTTGGGGATGAGGCTCAAAGGGAAGCACTATGGGAGCATACGAAGAAGGTTGTTAGCGAGGCTGTTTCATCAAAATAAACCCTAGAAGAGGAAGGCAAGACTAACGACTTGGTGTTCAAGTTGGAACTTTAAATGATGTTGCACTGAAAGGACGTCATGATGCTCACTGGCATTTGTAAATTATTAATTGTACTTTAGAAATCTTGTATTCAGTTTTTATGTTGTGCCTCTGCCATGCCCTTGCTACTTTCGATCTCAATTCTCATGTTAGTTTGTGGACTATGGGGGGGGGAGATTGCTAGCGTAAATTGGATTCCGGAATGAATCCTCGACAACCATCTTGTATAACTGATAACTTAACCTATAACGGAAAACATATATAGAAAGGTTATCGGAGGTGGCAAAGTGATCAGAAAACGTCCCATGCAGTTCCAACTCCGGGTTCATATCGGTCTGCTTCGGCGGCACGAGGAGAATGCCGAACTTCTTCCCACATTAATTAAGGATCACTGAATCAGCAATGAACCATTAGTCTGCCAAACTTCGAATTCAAGATGTATAGTATACCGCTTTGAACAGAAAAAATTCTTCTGATAAGTATTCAGCCATATATACGCGTTATATTATGGTCTAATCGACAAGGAGCCTGCCGTGAAACCGTTTCAAGACTCGGAGAATGAACGGAGAATAGCAGATTTCGCGCCGACAGCCGAATCGCTACGCTTATCGCGGCAAACTTGTCAGAACCGAGGCAGCGAGGCTATTTGCTTTCCACCGGTGTGTGTCAGTACATTTGATCAAGCGACGTCTTCAACGTTGCTAATTCAAACCCAGATGATGTGTGGATGATGTCGACTTAAAAGCACGCAACCGTCATGCAGTCCTCCAATCCGACCCAAGGTCCCATATCAACGTCATCACAGAGTATCAAAAATGTTTGGCTCGTCACCACTCCCGTCAATACGCGCTTCCAATGCCACAGCTGCTTCACAAGCAACAGTCCCACCTACTGCGGTATTTGTTGGTGGTACATCTGGAATTGGTGAAGGAATGGCCATCACCTTTGCAGAAAACACCAAAGGCAATGCCAACATCATCATCGTTGGACGAAATAGGCTAGCAGCAGAGAAGATACTAGCAGGTTTACCCCTCCCCCAATCTTCTTCCAACGCACTAGTGAGGGAGTTTGTGGAATGTGATGTGACGTCGATGAAGACAGTCCAACAAGTGGCTGAAGAGATTCCGAAGAAGCACAATAAAATCAACTATCTCATTCTTTCGCCTGGATTCATGACCACGCAGGGATATACCCCCACGCCTGAGGGTATCGACAGAAAGCTAGCAGTGCACTACTATGGGAGGTGGAAGTTCATTTATGACCTCTTACCAGCTTTGCATAGGGCGAAGGAGGCTGGAGAGGAGGCCAAGGTTCTTAGCGTTTCTGGAGCAGGTCATGGCGGTCCAGCCAATCCCGATGACTTTGGATTGCAAAAACCTGGCGCATATTCATCAGGCGCTGCTGGACTTGTTACTCCTACATATACCGATTTGATGATGCGGGTAAGTCCTTCTATTACATCACAATACTATTCTCATTTCTAACGAATATCTTACTGCAGAAATTCGCTCATTTAAATCCCTCCCTCACTTTCATCCAAGCCAACCCTGGCGCTGTTCGCACTGCTATTCTCGCATCCTCTCCTTCCCGTATGTTACGATACATGAACGTTTTAACTCCTGTCCTCTCGCCATTGCTTATCGACCCCCGCGATTGTGGCGCTTACTTGTGGCATGGAATATACAAGACCGCGACTACGCCTGGTGCTTGGAGAATAGGCTCAAATGGCCAAGACCTGAAGGATTACAGAGTGTTTGGTGATGAGGTTCAAAGGGACCAACTATGGGAGCATACGACGAAGGTGGTCAGCGACGCTGTTTCATCGCAGTGAACCCTTCAAGAGCAAGGGAAGGCAAACATTGGGGTTCAAGTTGGAACTCTGAAACGGATGGTGTTGCGCTGATAGGTCGTCATGTTAATCATCTGTAAATTATTAATTGTACCTTAGGAAGCATTTGAGTAATTTTGAATATGCCATTTGAACGAGAATTTGGATGAGCTACGCGTCAAATCGTCCAGAATCCTTGCCCAAAGTATGATTACTCCTGCTTGCTCACCCACACACGCGCCTAACACTCTGAGAAGAACAGTGAGAACCTTCGCTTCTTCTCCTGCTTCTTTTCCTTATATTAGCGCTGGTAGAAGATTATTGGCAAACTTCCATAGGCTTGCGTAGATATGAGCAGATACTTCTCGTCAAGCTCAACTCTTTCAAATGCAGGGTTATATACAGTGTGAGGAGAAGATAGTTGGTCTTCACATTCTTTTGCAGGGTTCCGGAAGTAGATGCTTGAACATTCCTCATAAGGGATGTGTGCGTTCGATAACATTTCTATTGAGTGAGATTCGTTTGTTTCGTTAACGTTTGTAGACTGTCAACTCCGAGTAAATGATTCGAAATTTTCCTCCGCGGCTTTGCAGTTTCTTCCGTTGAATATGATGTTACTCTGGCCGTTTATGTCACTAACAAAGACTCAAGCCTCATGCCAAGATTTTGACTTTGCCAGCTCCGAATGTTCCTTCTATGAGGATGGCGTAAGTAGATATGAAGCAGCAAGCTACAATGTGACTGGTGGAAACCCACTCGCGGGACTTTGCTGGCCGTTAACGTTGGCGTTGCATTCAAGATAAGCGGGCAGTGTGGAAGCTTTCAAGTTAGTGGAGGGGCAGTACGTGCGTTCTATGCAGAATTCCTTGCTAACTTATAACGGATAGCATATATAGACAGGCTTATCGGAAGGTGGCAATGTGGGCCAGGCAGAACGAGCAACGAGGATGTTGGTCATATGCGGAGAATGCCGAACTTCTTCCCACATTAATTAAGAATCAGCAACAATCCAAGTACGAAGCTTCCAATGTCAGACGTGGACGGGATGTATGGACTTCTTTTGAGAGTACCATTTCTGCTGTTCAACATTGTACGCGTTAGACAAGCCAATAATGTACGCGACAAGAGACTGTGGTTGGACCATTCATGGAGTCGGAGAATGAACGGAGAATAGATTTCAAGCCGATTGCCGAATCTCTATTTTGGCCGCGACATGCTTGTGAGAATGGAGGCTGCTTCCTTCCACCGCCGAGTTTATTCACAAACCCATTTGATCAAGCGATATCTTCAACGACGAATCAACGTTTTGAATTCAAACCCAGATGACTTAAAAGCACGCAACCGTCATTCAGCTCCCAATAAATCCCAAAATGTTCCGTTCATCACTCCCGTCAATACGCGCACTCAATGCCACAGCTGCTTCTCAAGCAGCGATCCCACCCACTGCGGTATTTGTTGGTGGAACGTCTGGCATCGGTGAAGGGATGGCCATC
>NHTK01001287.1:0-12455 GCA_002938355.1 Panaeolus cyanescens | reverse complement strand
TCACATCACGGGGACCTTAGTCGAACGTGCACAGGCCCTACCTTAGTACTGGAGAGTCAATGTCCCATCATAGTTTCAAGGTGTTCCGTGGTGATTTTCATCAACAGGGGAATAGATGTGGACATATTATGTATATGTATATGGGCGAATGAAAGCACGACATGTAGTGCTGGTGCTGTTGGATTCACGGTGTTTTGAAGTACTAGTATGAGCGTGGAAATAGGTTTGCGTTGTGGGACTCGAAATGGACCAACCCCTCTTCAATGACAATGAAGGGGCAGATCAGCTGGGTTAGACTGAGGACTCGGATCCTGGATGAACGTGGACCCGGGTGAGCGTGTCACGTTCTGCCGTTTCTGTGTATAGGGCCAGAGCTGGGGTGGATGGCGCGTCTCAGTATGCAAGACTTCTGAGAGAGGTGGGATGGATACGAGTAAGTCGATGATGGTGATGATATTTTGGTTGATAGGTTGTGATATAAGGTGGTGGTGTTGATTGAGTTTAACATCTGTGAGCCTTTTCGAGAGATTGGTGGTGGATGTGAGATGTGATGAGGATAGACTCGGAGCATGTTGTAGGGCATTCGTACGCGTACGAGTAGTAAGTGGTTGGGAAAGTATGCTCTGGATGGTTTATCGAAGAGACTTCGTCTGTATTTTATACCCAATGGATTCTTTATCGCCAAAATGTACGTATCAGCAGAGGGATATGATAGCCACTCGCCACTTCCATTTCCAGGCGACCCAGTTCCAGTGCCTTTGTGTGGCTCTGTGACATTCGGACCTGGGTCCTGTAATCGATAGCACAAAGGAATCCCACTCATAAACGTCACACAAGCGATCAACTGTCTTTGTCACTGGAATACCGATCTGTTGGGTTCGAGCGAAAAAACAAAGAGAGCCTAGGATGAGTGCTTCGCGTTTGAAAAAATTTCATCTGATTATGTTTCCCTTTATAACGTGAAAGTTTGAAATGGATTATCCTTGTTAAACAATACAACTTTGAAGCCTGCAGGGCGTTCGATGTCTGGAAGTGAAGTACTACTGTAGCGGACCGAAGCGGAGAGATGGTATGATAGCCGTTTGATGCCATCAGAATCGGGCCCCGATGTCAACCAACGCACTCATCGCTAGCTCAACCCAAACTCCAACCACCACCACGCCCACGCACTACCCATCGTCGCAACGCTCCAAAGCACCAAGGTGTATATTATTACAGTTACAGTTACGTTTGACGTTCCTTTTCTTGCCTTCACTCGATTTAAATTCCTTTAAAACCCCTCTGCCTTCTCAAATAGGCTTCACCTTGGTCGATCGGCTTTGTTCTCCTCACACCTTCCTTGGCTTGCCCCTTGCATTTACTTTCAGCGCTCTCGCTTGACCTTCATCCTCACACACGTCCACCTAATCGCTTTATTTATCACCATACCTACCCCCATGTATACCCTCCAACTTCGCTTTAATCTCTGCAATCACAAAAGAATCAACAAAACCCCAAAAATAAGAAGAAAGCCAACCACTCACGCAAAGCAAGATGCTTCGAATGGAATCTGCTCAACCCCAGACTACCTACCATACTCCAAAGCCCTTCTACCCCTATTTGTTTATATAGCCCGTTGAGTTCGCCTTCGGCGTCGAGGCCCCAGAGAGGAGTGATGTGGGGGGCGAGAGTGGGCGGGAGGAGGGTTTTGAGGTATTCGCGGGGGGATCCGATGCTGGGGGAGAAGAGAGGGAGAGCGAAAGCGGTAATTAATATTAATATTAGAGTGACGACGACGAATGAGACAGAGCGAGAGGGGGTGAGGTGACGAAGGCAAGGTAATAGCATTAGTACCAAACAACCCCCAATGTAAACAACGCCACAAGCTCAGAGAGAAGCGCGAAGATGAGAACTCACCCAGTCGCGAATACGACCACGTCTGCATCGAGAGTTGAGCCGTCTTCGAAGATGATACCAGAGGGTGAGAATGATGATATTTCGCTTGTTGATTTTAGTTTGATTTTGCCGTCAGCGATGAGTTGGCTTGCACCGGTGTCTGTGGGGGAGGTGTTAGATATCGATGAGGAGGGATGAATGAGAGGATGAGGGGGAATGAGGAAGAGATCAAGGATGGAATCGAATGAATGTTATAACGAACGAAAGAAGGGTAGATATATGCGCTCTGCCACCCCCATAAATTGCCAAAGAAACTCACCAAAATAGTACCCCCCAGCCCTCGTCCACGCCAACAACCCAAACCCCGTACCATGAATCCCCATATTCATCTTAAACCCTACCTTCTTCAACCCGTCCAATATGTCTTTATCTAACTCTGCGATCTCTTTTGCGCGGCGTCTGTTGAGTTCGGTCGCCATGAAGTGGGGGAATGACGCGTTGATGCGATCGCCGAGGTCTGTGGGCGGAGGGGTGATGGCGGGGGAGTTGGGAGTGGCGGGAGAGGGCTCGCAGAATACGCCTTTGAAGATGACGTTCCAGGCGTTGCGGCATGTCATGATATATGTTGAGCTTGAGCCACGTTGGCAGAGGGTCACGTCGATGCCGTGCGTTTGGTAGTCTGCGGCGATGTCGTGTCCTGGGCGTCGATGGGTAGTGAGTGGGTGATGTGGAGTGGGATGAGAGAGAGTCGTACCTGCAGTACACGCTCCTACGACAACTACTTTCTTGCCCGTATGATCACTTGCTCTTTTGTATTCGGTAGAATGCAAGATTTCGCCTTTGAATGTGTCCTAGTATGCCAATCATGAGTAATGAATCGAAACGAAGAATCAAAAACTCACCATCCCAGGATACTTTGGCATGTTCGGTGCACCTCCCAATCCACACGCAACGACGACATGCTTAACCCTAAACGTTCTCTCTTCCACGATGATCTCACCACTCGAAAGCGTCTTCTTGCGCACAACATCAACCTCCCATAATCCCGTCTGCTCATTCTTATTCATCGTCACAACATTCGCAGACGTCCATACGTTGAGCTCTAATGCGTCCGCGTAGAATTGGAGCCAGTTGGCGAATTTGCGTGCGGGGGTATAGACGGGCCAGGTAGGTGGGAATCTGGACACGCGTTAGGGGTTGATAAGTCTAAAAGAAAGAAAGAGACAGGACATACGGTAAATATGGCGAATGATCATACCCTTTGCCCAAATCGTATCATTAACAGCCCACAAATCAAAAAAGAAACAAAGCGACTCACATACGGGGTCATGCAAACACAACGTCTCGTACCTCCCTCTCCAATTATCACCTATTCTCTCGTTTCTCTCCACGCATAGGCTCTTCACGCCGTATGCTTTGAGTCGAGCTGCGATGTCTAAGCCACTGTGTCCTGCGCCGATGATCAACACCTCTGGATTGAGCTCGATTCTTGGGTCGAGGGTATCACGGAACTCGAGTTCAGCGATACGTGCAGACTCCCATTTCCCGTGATTTGGAGCGAATGAGCGGAGTGGGCCGATCTGCTCAGGGTGGTTGTGCAGTGATTCGAGGTTAGTGTAGATGGTGTGTGCTTTCCATATAAAGTCGGATCGATCGGATCCATCAACGTTCGGGTGTGCGGGATTGGGCATTAACCTGACTATTCCGGATGCTGCTCCTACATCTGTGTCGAATTTGAAGAATAAAGTGATCCAGATAATATCATCTGCAGGGCGTTCTAACCTCGCCCATCCCCCTCCTTCTCCTTCACCGAACTTGACACCCTCGTCTGCCCTAATGTTGCTGATTTTAACGACCCCACTCGTAACTCGGTCTTCCAACAACCTTTTAATCATCGTTTTACCATGAAACGTCCTCAAATCCCATGTTAAAGGTAACATATCGCGCCACCAGCAATCGTCCATCATCAATTGCAGGACATTTTCAGCATCGACGTTTGCGCTTGAAGAGCTAGAGCATGAAATCGCTTTGGAGAACGCATCTAACCAGTCCTTGGCGATGCTTGTGGTGTGGGATGGTGTGAGATGGGTGGGTGAGAGGAGGGCGGCGGTGGGGGAGATGGAGAGCGTTGGGAGGGTTGGGAATGGGAGGTCGGGGATGTTGTGGATGGTGGGCATTGGGTGATGATGGTGGGTGTTGTTGGGGAGACAGCAATAAAGCCTGAGTGTGATGAAGATAGTTAATATATTTATCAGGAGGTGTCGGGTTGATATCACTGTGGGATTGGTGGTATAACTTTAAACCGTGAAGAAGTGGGCTTTTTGATGGTGGTATAAATGATGATGATGATGATGGTATAAATATTAATAGTGACAAGCTACTGATAGGAGTCCTCGTTCTCATGCGAACCATACTTATGAAGGGTGGGTCATGGTTATGAAGCAAAGGACTGATTCATGTGTGGCATGGGTAGAAATATCAATAAAATGATGAAGTCTGGGTATTGCGCTTCCAAAAACGCGACTGGTATCCTGTCAACGAACCCAAAACTTGAAATTGTGAAAAACTGGGGGTACAGACAGAATCAGAGCTGACATGCGCATGAGCATGGGCGAGTCGGTTGAGTTAGACGCCGTTTCCGGTACTCCCTAATATTATTATCACTTTCCAAGCTCTCACATCCATATGCGCTTGTTTCCCCACAGGTACATGTATCGTCTCTTTCCAACGCACCCCTTCGAATTCAGTTTCATAGCATTCACAGGCGTCTCTTCCCGACACTGCTATGGCATTTATCTTTATCTCCTCTCACACCCTCGCTTTCCGCTCTCCGCCGCTCATCACTCATTTTTTTGTCTTCCACTCGTATAAATTCACCCTGATTTGAATTATACACTCATGAGTATCGTGGGCTTCAGTCATCCAGCATCCGATCGAATCCCGTCGAATCCAACCCACAGCTGGATTATCTTGATTCATAACACGAGCATTCGAATCCATATGGGTTATGATAACCAGGCAGAACAAAGGAGCAGGCGATGAGATATGCAATGAGCAATAAGTTCCTTATGCATTACACTTTTTTATTCTTGAGCATTCGTTGGTTCATTCGTGCGGTTGTGGGTCAATGATAAGAGAACTCTGTGCACAGGACTATCAGGAATACTTGCCGCCCGGCTACCGGTCCAATTTGGGTCCAATGTTCCGAACCGGTCAGTTTGTGACACAACATCACGATCAGGTGATTGTTACATATCAGCCAATTTTGGAAACGATGTAACGCAGCATGTTGAAATCTAACCACGTCGGTTACCACGACAATCCTAGCCCAGACTTCTGGTATGCCCAAGAAACCGCTGGATTTTTTATAAAAAAATACACACCTTTTCCTGATATACGCGTTTGAAAGCCACTTAACTGAACGTTGTTCCTGGATTTTCTATTCAACGTTACAGTCACTGGCTGCGCATTGTGAGTCGACAAATTTACCCTACCGTTGTTGTTCTCAGAGCTTTATTTCACTCTGAATAGTCAAATTTAGGGTCATTGTTACGCTCGTAGCTTCTTTTCATCCCGTTTTTTTAGCCTCAATTCGCGTACTGGATGGCAAACTTCTCGCCCATCACGATCCATGGCTCATAACTCGTCTCCATTGGTCGCACAAGTGGATGAACACAATTCAACAAATTCAATATCTCTGGTACAATTCAAAACTGGTGCCTCTATCTGCTACCTGCTACTATAACACCACCCCGATAATAGTATGGCTTCCTGACTGGTTTAGAGACATTGGGAGTACCTGTGTATCAAGCAAGCATTCAGTAAGGTGCGTAATGTGGATAAAATGTTAAAAAGTTACTTACCATGGGTTGCCGACCTGGCAGGTGGTGCCAGCCTCGCAACAAGTAGGACCAGTCCAGCCTTGGCCACCGCATTGACCCCACCTAGCAGAGCAGCTCCCTCCTCCTCCGCCACCGCTGGTAGTGGTGGGCGGGGGCTGAACGGTCGTAGTGGTGGGCGGGGGTTGAGTAGTTGTGCCTCCTCCTCCTCCTCCGGAGCCCTGTCCAACGGTCATCGTGCAAGATCCGGTGGAGAAGTAGCCCTCGCAAGCGAGGATCTGGTAATAGTGGTTGCTGCCCAATTGCATTCCAGCGTTGGCCCAAGCGCGGAAGTGAGCGCCGATGTCGACGCTTCCGCTTGAACGCTTGTTGCGGCGAACAGACCAGAATTGTTGGAACNTCCTCCTCCTCCTCCGGAGCCCTGTCCAACGGTCATCGTGCAAGATCCGGTGGAGAAGTAGCCCTCGCAAGCGAGGATCTGGTAATAGTGGTTGCTGCCCAATTGCATTCCAGCGTTGGCCCAAGCGCGGAAGTGAGCGCCGATGTCGACGCTTCCGCTTGAACGCTTGTTGCGGCGAACAGACCAGAATTGTTGGAACGTCCTGGTTCCGTCGATGGACGGCTGGTTGGTGCGGGTAGAGACAGCGAGGTCGTAAACGGAACCGTCAAGAGTGACGGTACCCTTTCCGCTGGCCCCGGTGGAGGGGTTGTAGTTGCCAAAGTTTTCAACGATGTAGTACTCGATGAGGGGGTTGCGGGTCCATCCGTAAACGGCGAGGTAGGAGTTGCCGTTGTAGGAGTATTGGCCAGAGTATGTCAGCACGCTGGAGGGCGAGCGCGATTTAATTAGTTAAGGTGAGGCATGACGAAGCTCGAAATGCTTACCGGCTGGTAGATCCTGGGTTCCATCCCTTTCCACCGACGAGATTACCTCCGGAACCCCATTGGATGCTAGAAATAAAATGGTGAGCTCATTCTGTTCATGACGCGAACGACAATTGACGCGAAATATCACCTGTATTGGCCTCCTGGTCCATTGGTGTACGTAGCCTGAGCACCGTTGTCGGTCCACCAGGAGTAGAAGTATCCATCATGGTAACCTTCGGAGCTGGGGGTACCTCCACGGGCGCTGAGGAGCGTGGTGTTGAAAGTGGCGGGGGCGGGGATGGGTTCAGCATAGGCTGCGAGCGCAGCGGATACAGCGATGAAGAGAGATGTAAAAGACACCATGTTGAGAAGCAGTCGAAGACAAGCTGAGAATGGTAGATTCTGGGGAGGTTTAGTTGAGAGAAGCACGGCTTATATAGGTGTTTCTTTGCCCTAGCCGCGAAAATTAATTTAGCTGCCAACACGAGAAAACGATAATCTCATGTGTGATGCCACGAAAAGTATAATTCTAATCAACTGCCCAGCAGCCCCGGTTTACCCCACATCGAATTCGCCAGAAAGATTAAAGCAAGGCAGAAGACTTTCCCGATGGGATAGTGAATCTGGTTTTAGTGAATCTGATTTCGTGACGATGTTCGGTACTGCTGTGTTGGCAGTGAAGTCGGTCATTTTCTCTCGGCATGCATATGGGTGTAGGGTAAATACAATGTCCTGGACGTTGAACAGCGAGCTCAAACATACAATATCCGTGTATTGACCGAGTATTACGCCGCTGAGTGATGACAACGCAAGGAGTATGGGCGCCAAGCAAAGCCGAGAAAATGTGCGTGCTGTCTGCATGCTAAGAGAATGCGATCATGATTACATGCGATGAGTCGAGCCTGTTGGCAGTGCTGGCATTTGGAATGAAATAAGAGCTTACCGTGACGGCTGTATGTCGGAGACGAAGAGTGTGAGGCAACTGAATTATTCAATTTATTGAGAGTTTCGTTTGATCTCAGGTGACCTCCTACGATGCATTGGTGAAAGGCAGCCAAGTATGTTTGAAAGCAGGCACGAAGGGGCACGAGAGGTGCACAACAGGTTTGGTTGAGATCGTGAGTTACTCCTCTTCTGATGAACCGGTTGACACGCAATTCCATGTAACTGGTTCAAAACTGTAAGACATTACTTCGTACTCCCTTATCATTTCTCTATTCTTAGATTAGACGCCCGTTTACCTTATGGTCATCCTCTCGAAGACCATAAGTACTCGTGTCAGCCGTATGTCAGCCTACGTATTCGTACGTATATATACCCTTCGATAGATGCTCATGTACCTCATCGTAGACTTAATCTTCTATTGATCACATTTCACATCTCCCTTGGGTCTTGTCCTGACATAAGTCTACGATAAACCATACGATTTCCTCCTTTCTAATTCGCCCTCTTTTCTTCCTCGCGTACTAACCATTCTTTTTTCTTTTTCCCTTTAGTGATCATTTTCAAAGACACGACCCGATTTCATACTCCGATCCTTCACACATCACACTTCTTACAATCAGTCACCCTTCACTCTCGACTCTTTAAACACTTTCAACCTTAAATTTTTCAAATACTTTTAAAAGTCTCCCTCGCCTTCACCAAAAATGCCTGGCCGTCGTCGCAACAACGTTCAAGATCCCGTCTCTGAGGAAAACACTGCACCAGAAGCACCAAAAGCGATCTCTGACTCTTTGAACGACGCTATGCTCTCTTCTCTTACCTCTTCGCCCGCTCCTTTGACTGCTGGCAGTCCTGAATCTGTCGACAACAATATCAATCTCGCCAATACAGACGCTGCAGACCAAGCCTTATTGGATCAACAATTGACGGTGACACACACTTTGAAGGATCTCCTCAAGGAACTACGCGATAATATGTTACTCCACGCTGAAATGGGAATCTCCTTCACCGAGAGCATTAAGGAAAGACTGGCCGTATTCCACAGGGAGTTCGATACCTTGGAATCTTTGCCCCTTCCTGGTCACGACATTCCTTACAACCAGATGGGCCAAATGGATACCACCAACGTTGCGAATTCTTCTGCGGTTATAGAAGCTCCTCGCTCCACCACTCCTATCATTAATCCCCCTCAACAGGCCACTTCATCCATTATCCCTGTCAGAGACGAACCACCCCACAAAAACGATAACTTCGCCCAAAACATCGCTCGGGAGAAAATTCGTCGCGAACAGGAGGAATGGCAACAAGCAGAAGCGCGCGCCAAGCTCGCCAAGATGGAGGCCTTTGGTAGAGAGTTCGAAGCCCGTACCGGCAAGAAATTCATAAGACCGGACGTCCTTCGCGAGGAACCCTATTTCCTCCATGCCGGTCCACCCTTCAACGTTCCCATGCCCAACTACAATGTTCCTGTCTCTCCCATCAGTCCTTCCCCTGCCTCTGGTATCATTCCTCCTCGTTTGATGACGCATATACCCAGCTCCGGAAATGTCTTGCCCTCCGCAGATTTACCTGCCCCTCTTGCAAAGTCCTTTCCCACCAAAAGAACGGATGAGCAAGTAATCATCAGCAAGAACCTCCTGGACCAAATCCAATCGGCGCTGAACAGCGACCCTGTCGTCGCAAAGAATGCGTTCATCACTCCGGACGACAAGAGTGGGAAAATGAACCCTCCTGCTCCCTTCAACGGTTCCGCGGAGGATGTACTCAGGTTCCTGTTGGACGTGCATAACCACTTTGTTTTTAGCCCCAGCGTCTTCCATTCCGATGCGAAGAAGATCCAATTCGCGCTGAGCTTCTGCAAAGAAGGTATTCCTGCAAAATGGAAAACACAATGCCTTTGGGAGATCATTTCGGGTACGTTCCGATACAACACCTGGGAAGATTTCAGCAATTATTTCCTCGCCACCTTCGGTAACCTCCAACCCGAACACGAAGCGCGCCAAAAACTTTACGACCTTCGCCAAGGCGATGATCAAACGGCTCGTTCGTTCTTCATTGAGGTCGACGTCGGAATGCGCGCTGCTGGGATCACCGATCAGAAGCAAATTATTGTTCATCTCATGGACGATATGCTTCACAAGGTGTTGACGAACGCCATTTTGGACTTGGGAGTGGATCTCAACAATTTCGAAGCCTTCAGGGATAGGGTTATCAACATCGACGCTAACCTTCGACTCAAAAAACCGAACCCTTTTTTCGCGTCCAAACGCCAGTACAACAAGTCGTCCATCTCCAGGGCTCCCCTTGCTTCTACATCGGCTTCTTCTTCTAACGTTGAATTGATGTGTTCCTTCTGTAACAGGAAAGGTCACATTGAAGAAAACTGTTGGAAGAAGGAGAAGGTGGAGAATCAAGGCGAGAACAAGAAGCCTAAACCTAAAAGTGATCGCTTGAGGATTATGGGAGAGTTGATGGAAGGGATGGACGATGAGGAGAAAGAGTTGTTTTTTCGTATGAAGGAATCCGCCGCTGAGGATTTTTCCAGCGCCGAGGAGTAGAGGTCACCTCCCCCTTGGCGCCTTCGACTTCGCACACTTCTACTCAGGTACATACTGCAGCAATAAACTTTTGTTCAACTTTACCTTCGTGCGAACGACATCGAGTGACCATGGAAGAAATTTCAGACCAGGATGATCCTAAGTTCTTGAAATTTCCCCCTTCACCCAATAACGAGATTCTTATCGACGTCGCTTCTTTATCTCCCAACGCTTCTTCTGCACATGATGATTTTTGTAATTCTTCTTTTTCAGATTCTTCGACTCCTACACATCCTCCTTCTACTCAAAAATCTCAGTCTCTGGAAGACTCTTTGCCTATTCCTCCCGAACCTTCCTTGACTTCTGATTTCTGTTCTTCGGTTTCTGCTAAAACTCGACACTTCTTGACTAAATTTCGCTCTTCCTATGACACTGCCAAACTTGATCAACTTCGCTCGTGGATGAAACCTAGTCGTTGGTCCGAAATTGACGATAACTTAGTTCTCTTCCTCTCGACGGCTCCACTGGATCTGGCTCTTTCGACTCTTCAACAATTACGGAACGAACCTCTATTTCTGAGAAAAATTTCGTCGCGCTCGTTAGAACTGGATACCGAAATTCGTATGGAATCTGGATCATCTGTTCTCACTAAGGCTCTCGTGGATAGTGGTGCTACGTCTTGTTATGTGAACGAAAGCTTTGTCAAGAAATTCAATCTCCCTACGACCGAAATTGTCAGACCAATCGCGGTGTACAACGCGGATGGAACAAGAAACACTGCTGGTGCTATTAACTTCACTTGCACGTTGGACATCACCATAAATGACCAATCGGAATCGCTTCCTTGCTACGTCACCAACACCGGTTCTTCTTCTTTAATTCTGGGTTTCTCTTGGTTGAAAAAACACAATCCTCTCATCGACTGGAAGAACGAAACGATCTGCTTTCAGAATCTCACAACGGTTTCGAACGAAAAAACTTTGGCTTTCCTGAAACCCAACGCGCCCAAGTACGTCAAACCACCAAAGCAGTCTCGCAAAAATTTCTCGGTCGTCAACGAACCTGACAACACTGAACCCTCGGATTTTTCTCCCGATGACGCTATGGAAGAATGGCACAGAGCTCTACTGGACGAACTTACCGATGAGGACGAATCTTTACTTATTCTAGATCCTTCCGACTTCTACGAGGAACGCGAAAATATTAGAGTCTTCAACTTCATTGACGACAATCTTTTCGTTCACCGTGACGGCATCTCACAACTCGTTAGCACTAAAACTCGTCTACCGGATATGGTTCCCTTGCAATCACCTACCGAGATTCTGCCCAACTCCTACCCTGAGCGTTATTTTTCCGAGTTTTCGCAAGTCTTCGAAAAGAAACAATTCGACAAATTACCTCCCCGTCGAATTTGGGATCACGCAATCGAGCTGAAACCTGATTCCAAACCTGTCTCCGCAAAAGTCTATCCTCTTGCCCGCAATCAACAAGAAGAATTGGACTCATTCATCGCTGAACATTTGGAATCAGGACGAATCCGCACGTCCAAAAGCGCCTTCGCGTCCCCATTCTTCTTTGTCAAAAAGAAAGACGGTTCGTTACGTCCTGTACAGGATTACCGACATCTCAACGAAATCACGATCAAGAATCGATATCCGTTACCACTCATTTCGGAACTGATGGACAAACTGAAAGGCGCAAAATTCTTTACGAAACTCGATATCCGTTGGGGTTACAACAACGTCAGGATCAAAGAAGGCGACGAACACAAAGCCGCCTTCATCACAAATCGCGGTCTTTTCGAACCACTCGTAATGTTTTTCGGTCTAACCAATTCCCCCGCCACTTTTCAAACAATGATGAACGAGCTCTTTAAGGAACTTATCGACGAAGGCGTGGTCATTGTTTATATGGACGACATCTTGATCTTTACTAAGGATCTTGACTCTCATCGTCGGACGGTCAACAGAGTTCTCCAAATTCTTCAGGATAACGAATTGTCGCTCAAACCCGAAAAGTGCTTATTCGAACAAACGGAAGTCGAGTATCTTGGCGTCATTGTCTCACACAACCGTATTCGCATGGATCCAAGAAAAGTCGAAGCTATTCGCGATTGGCCCGCTCCCAGAAACAAAAAAGATGTCCAGCAATTCCTAGGTTTTGTCAATTTCTATCGCAGATTTATCGACCGTTTCTCCTTCTTGGCTCGTCCTCTCAACAACTTATGCAAAAACGTTCCGTTCCTTTGGACTCCTGACTGTCAACTTGCCTTCGAAAATCTAAAAACTGGTGCCTGCGCTATGAAATCTCTTTCTATTCCCATCGACGACGCCCCCTTTCGTTTAGAAGGACTGGTAGTTACCACTTTTATGACAGTTCTAGGGCAGTTGCC
>NHTK01001286.1:0-17014 GCA_002938355.1 Panaeolus cyanescens | reverse complement strand
GTGCCAAGAAGGTGGATCTGTGCTGCCGCACAGATCCTCCCATGACATTGTTCCAAGAAGAGAGCGCATACCACGTAGATTATAGACGTGTCTAGCACGCTTCCACAAACGTAGATATTCCAAGGGCTTTATCAGTACGCCGTTTCAGACATCCTCGGATCGGCCTTCCTTATCACCAAATTTTCCAGCTGCCATGCTGTTGAGCTCATCTTCGCGTGCGTCAAGACCTCGAACAGACAGCCAGAATACCACGCCAGTGATAAACGCTATCACAGCCATTGATCCGTAATTCCACACAAGGAGGGGGTCCGCGGATAAAGCTAAAAAGGATGATGTGAATTTATATAAAAGGCATGAAAATAGCGCGCATTTAGAATAGAGACACGTACGGACGAATGCCTGCCCAATTGCTGAAGCGATCCCCAATGTGAAGAGAAATGCCGCCATGATCAGCGATCTCATGTTTTTTGGCGCTTTGGTAAACGCATATTCCAAGCCAGTGATAGATGCTAAAATCTCGCTGATGGCGATTAAAACATATCTGTATGTGATGTCCCGGATAAGTTACTCGCACTCCAGGATGGGTAAACGAAGAGCAACATACGCTCCGGTTTGGATCCACACGTTAAGGGGGGACACATTCGGTGGGCGGCAGCTAGCAGCATGGGCGCCGCAAGGGCTGGTCTGTCATGGTGTTGGGTTAGTGAGCGGTCGGTTATTAAGCTACTGAAAGGTACCTTGTAAAGATAGTGTTGAACAACTACAATATGTCATTAGCGGAAAGGTACACGGTGGACTCGATACTACGAACCAGCAGCCCAAATAATCGCAGCGGACGCGGTAAAGAATCCGACTGTCATCTTCTTCAAGCTGGTGATGTTGAATCCCATCCATCGAAGACCAGGATATACCTGCCAGTGAGCATGTGCATTTAATATTTTGTCGGTGGATTGATGAATTTTTCACTCACGATTTGATCAAAAATGGGAATAAAAATAACAACTGCCAATGGGTCGAGGTTAACCAAAATGTCGTTTGGCAGACCATGTGTATTCATTGCAGCTGCCTGAGCTACTAAATTGGAGTTGAGCTGGAAGTATGTGAGCCCTATGATCAAATGAATCAACCATCCAAGCTTTCCAGTGATCGACTGCGAAAGATCACGAACAATATAGAGGGTACCAGCAAAAGACACCACATGCTTGGAAGGATCGTTGCAGTTCATCAACCCAGACGTCATCAAATGTCATCCATGGCTTGCGGTCCTGCGGCTTCATATGTTTGGACTTTATAGGGTCCCAGAAACCAGGCGCTCTGAAGTTTTTCCAGGTACGCACAGGGTTCAACGACCACTTGCCAGATGCGCAGAACTTCCAGGCACGAAAGGCGGTCGCTAGTACAGACCCTGTAGGAGCCTCGGTGACGTATTGATTGCGCGTTATATACAATACGAAAGGGCAACACAGAAGGATGACGGTCGGAAGGGTGAATGCGAGGTAGAATCCCACGAACTGAGAAGTGGGTCTCAGTGAAGGTACAGCAGATGATGAATACGAGTATCATACCTTCTCTGCGTACACCATTGTGATTGTACCGATCAAGCCACCAAGGTTGGTAAGCAAATAAAAGTACTAGCGAAAGGGTTAGGCATGCATTCACTAAAAAAAGAGACAGTGGAGGAGTGATATGTAGCTCACCATGTAAATTCGACCATGTGTCAGAGTAGGGTCGACGATAACACGTTCACCGCCCTTGGAAATGATCACGAACATTTTGGTTGTTTTATACTGCTCCGCAACAAGGGGAGAGATGTTCGCTTTGAACATCCCAGTTCCTTTCGTTATCAAAGTGAGCAAGACAGCTCTGGGAGTGAAAGTTAGAGTCACATACCAATACCCATAATGATAACGGCGATAATGAATGCACCAATCGCTCCTTTACTATCGATGACGCCTGGAACGGAGCAAACGATCAACAAGACATGGCCCAGGAGAGAAACTGCCAAGCCAACACAGATCGTCTTGTAACGACCCCAGTATGTATCGGCGAGGTAAGCACCAAATAGAGGCGCAACGTAAGCCCTATAGCAGCCCCTTGTTAGCATACAAAGAAGGGTGATGAGGCTACCGCATACCAAAATGAATTAAAAGTGGTGAGCGCGATCATGGTCCTTTGACCGAGACCTAATGCACCAGATTGGCCAAATTCTCCTCCAGCGCCTGTACGAGATCCTTCGGGAAGTGGTTGCATAATGAAGTTCGTCTGCGATAATACAGAGAATAATTAGTCACTGATACAAAACCAGTGCGCTTGCCAAAACCTACGTAAAGTATGATAGTTCCGTAATACTATATGAGAGGAAATGTCAATTCCAACGACGTTGAACATAATTAAGGGTTCACTTACGGAAAATCGTTCAGCAAACTCGATGAAGGCAATGACTATAAACATCACCTCGTGGTTAGTCCATGTCCATGCAAATGTTAACGTTCATGTTTGGTAACTTACGGTATGCATTCCAAGGTATAGCGTCGGAAACGCGTCTAAGGGTGCGCTTTTCCTCTTCAGTCGGCAAGACAAGGTCGTCGTGAATTCCGTCTTGCTCGTTGCCGGCTTCAATAGGGGACCTTTCGATAGAAGCTGAGTCCGCCTTCTTAATGTCACTCATGACATCAGGAAGCATGTCTGTTTCTCTCTCGAGTTTTGTCATCTGTGAAGGGAAAGAAAGGACGATGCAGAACTAAAGGCCCATTTGAGACGGCTTTAAGCCCTTTCTTCAGTGATAGTGTAGCGATACTGGAGCGACGTTTTGACGTTTGACTTTCCCACGCTGCGAGACGACCTACCGTGTGAGGGGTTGTTGTTTTTAGAACATATGGCTTTGGTAGAGCGATGATATTTCCGGTGACGGGTTCCTGAACCGCCAAAAGTGAAGAAAAGGTGACAGGCCAGTGATGACAGCTGTTACTTTTTTTTCTTTGTTTTTCGGGCCTTAAACTCGCGGGAGAGGAGTCAGAGTGTAGCAAGAGTGCCCGTTTGGGGGGCCGAATGCGAGGTTTAGTGTATTTTTCGGTGTTCACGCTTCCTTAACTCCGAATCAGCGATTGTCGGAAACATACCCGTTATGGCACTTTGACATACCAGAGTCGTTTTACCCAATCCTGGACCTTTGAACACCGGAATAGAGGCTCAATACAATGTCCTTCAACAGAGGCGGAGAAGTACTTCAACTTAGCTCGTCTCCAATCTTCCAAGCGGGAAGATACTAAATGTAGAGCTCCCAATCAAAGCGCCGCTCCAATTCCGTTGTCTAAAAAATGACATTAGGCGGAAGTTGCGCAGCTTAATTCATGGGCAGACAAGGTGGCTACAGTACGATATGACCTATGACAATACTATACTCATAAAATGCCGACAAGGTCCTTACAATGTTTCCCTACCAACAGGAAGCAAAGATACTGTCAAGTATTGAAAGTCGACAAGTAGTGACGTCTCCGGGTAAGACAAAGTTATGACATGGTCCGTGGTTTAATTTTAAGAACGTTTGTAATGACATCCAGATATGGATAAAGGCAATCGCATGCAGGTCGGGTTTTTTATCACGATTATCTTGTATGGATGAGGTCGACTGAGCGATAGAATATGAGCTGTGAGAGCAAGAATATTTGAAGGTAATAATTGTCAAGTAAGGATAGGAGTGTAGTGCAAACCGAGAAGATCCGTAACAGGAAATCATCGGCGCTTAGCGCTTAGCGACCGTGCAACGCGTGAGGCCGGAACGCGCTGGGTCACTGTATGGTGGATGCACTGACATTGGAGACATGTGAGCGGTTCTTTCAATGGCCATGGTATACTTCGATTTTCCGAAGGTCAATGACAACTGATCCATATGTTGGTCCCTGATGCCGAAGTTTGGAAAGAGCAGTTCGACACCGGCAAATTGGGCGAAGTACAAGCCCCTTCGAGCTGCGGAGGACCACATATGGCGAGTTGTTAAATTTGACTCTCCTGATTTCTCAGTCAAACGGAGATATATTCAAAGATACGATGTCCAGTTCAATGGGTACTTATCGATATATCATTCGTAATTTCGCTTAATCTCTATTCAACACGTACATCTAATACCAATCTTGAGAAAGGAGGTTTGTTTAAACGTTGCTGTGATATGGCTTGGTTCAGAGCAGAGCAAAAGGTAGCTGTGGGTCATCGTCATAAATGGCATAAGCGTTTTATGAATACTGAATGCTGAGCCTTGCATGCTGAGCTTTGGAGTCTTACTATGTTTGGAGCTTTCTATATTTATCATTTTACCCATATTCATAGAACGAAAAGTCACACAAGCGTTTAGATAAGAAAAGGGGCAAAGGTATGCTCAGGGTCCTAATTATATCCAATTTAAAAACTTCGCAAGTGGGAGTCCTTCGACTCAGCACCGTGCGTAGGATTAGGCACCCGCAGCACAACCGGGGTTGGATGTCGGAGAAATAGGCGACGGCGACTTGGCCGAAAGGGCCTCTGAGATTTTGCCCTAACGACAAGCAGCTGTCAGTTATATGTGGTGCTCTGACACTATCATTGACAAAACTTCTCATAGTACGACTCATCGTGGTGGCGGATTTTCGGATTCAGATAGGGTCAACAAGTACGAAATTTTGGCTGGCACTTGTACCTCAGGCCTCAATTGCAATTGGTGACTCGCTCTTTCTGAATTTTCTCTTCTAGTACCACGACGCTACTCTCAGAGCGCAGCTCTGAGCTGGCAGCTGTCGTACATGACAGCCATGACCAGAATCTGATGATGTATGATGATTAATTTTTGTCTTGGAATGGCGCCAGATGTCGCACACTTCCCCCTACCTTGCTTTAAGCAGCTAATGGCCATTGCCAACAGCCAAGTCCCAAATCCCAATCAATGCTTCCTTCCCATCCAAGATCGTCCCCGATTACACAGAGAGTAGACTACTATTTGTTTCAACGATTAAAGTAAAACAAAGCATAGTAAATAAATGTTTATTTAAAGATTTAAGTATAAGGATAAGATAAAGGACATGAAAAAGTAAAAGCGACTTCGAGATCGCGATACAGGGGGTCATGATCAGAGTCTGTGAAAGGATGAAGATAACGATATGCGGATAATCATGTTAATTTCGCCTTTTTATAGGTACTATTTTCTTTTTCTTCTACTTCCTCGTCATCGTCTTTGACAGACTTACTGCGGAGGCTGGCTCCGTTCTCTACGTCTTCGGTTCTTGGGTGTGTGCTGTCTATATGGGCTTCGGATGTCTCAGGCTCTTTCCATTCTTTCTCGGCCGAGTCGACAGCAGGCCTCTTGCGTTTTCTACAATTAGTATTCGGAGCCTCCTTGCTTGCGGGAGGAGTATTTTGAGGTGAATTGGAATGACACTCGGCTGTGAGCTGCTTTGGGGTTGATGGTGTCTTTACTATCCTGATACTGGAAGGTGAGTTAGAAGGTAAATTGGAAGGCGTCTGGGTTGCTGGTTGTTGTAGTGGAATAGGGTTTGACGATCGAGCTGTCATAGCGAGGTTCGAAGGCTCAAGCAATTCTATACACCCACGCACTTTACACCAGCGCCTAGCGACACTCACGCATGCCACAACAACGTCAAAGAGCTCCCTGTAAAGATTGTATTGCCTTTCCCAGTGGTAACTGGGTCCTTTCACGCCCACGAATATCCCAAATTGAGCAAGACGTGGATATACCCTTGGATTGGCCATCTCAAATAGCATGCCCATGGCATAGAATTTGGCGCAGTCATAATGTGAACAAGGTACTTCAAATACGGTTGTTATCGTTTGAAGGTATTTCGTCCAGGGTGATCTGCAGTGGTGCTTGAAGTTGAAAGATATGGCGTCGAGGGAGAATATGGGTGCTCGTTCGCGTGATGAATTAATGTAGACAATGGTTAGATGATTGAGGCCTGGGATGGTGGCAAAGATGTAGGAAAATACATAGCCAATAGTGTTTGAGATGTACAGTATCTCCTGGCGAGTGTGATATTGTCTTGAGCCTTCTTTACCTCCCCATTTTCTCTCATCAACTGATACGATGTGTCAGCGTCAAAAGGAGTAGTTCGAAAAGGTGAAGGGTCGAATATTGGCGGAATATGGTGTACTGACCTTTGAATGTAACATTTGGAATCGTCTCCACCTTGTGACGTGTTATATACTGCCGAATCCCATACTGTAATTTGAGTGGGATGTAGATCGTTTCTTCTGGGTGAAGTCTTTTGTCGGAGGTGTTGAATGTGATTGCTAACTGCTGCGGCCAGTGATGGTACCTAGAGAATACACTGAGTGTAAACGGCCCATCGTGAGTGATGAATGTCGCAGTTCGCATGTTGTCTGAGTATCCTGACCAGTGCCGATGGGCGAGGACGAATTGCGTTGCATTCCGTGTCGTTGTGGTGATACCTTGTTTTATATTTTTCATACCCTTCACAGGGTCGGTTCGAATCAGATGAACTCTCTTATTTTTTCCTATAATGGCTCGAATCAACACAGCCTTTGCTACTAAGATGCACATGTTGAGAACAGCCTTGCACTGCGCGGAGAGTGTTTGTACAAGGGGATACTCGGGAGTCGGTAGTAGGTGTCAAATGCACGGAAGTATTCCGAGTCATCATCACTACATGTGGGGAACGTGCTTCCTAGCTAAGTGACTCTGTTAAAGTTGCCAAAGACGGTCTAGCGTTGGATTCTGATGGTCAGTTGTTGGTATTAGGGTGTTTTCTAACCTTCCATTGTGCCAATCGAGTCATCACGCGACGAGTGTTGAGGTTGCTTTGTGGGCGTCAAAGGTTATCGCCGTCCCAAAGGATTTCCCACGTTTGGGTCATACCCCCTTGTTCCGAAGCGGTACATTCTTGTTGATGATAACTACCTTCTACTTCTTTGCTTGTTATGCCACAGGACATTATTAGGAACGGTGCTTCCCCTTCCTCGAGTCATTGTTAACAATGACAATTGGCATATTTAAGGTGTTTGGCGGGGTCATGGTTTCATTATCCGTCTATGTCGACAGTCCCATGAAGGCATGCTATTAATACCATGCTAATACAATCGTAACCGTTCGATAACGGTGGGCGAACTTTCATACATCGCGCAAGAAATGTCTACACCGTGACCACAATCAGCATGTACAGAGCGCCAATACTCTTCCCACCCATTAAAGAACGTTTTATAGTCATCGTATATTAGAAGCCTTCTTTCGTCCATGGCTCCTACAGCTAAACACATTTCGAATTTGGCAAGTTGTTGATTCCTCAAGCTCGGGAGGACGCTGATATTGCAAGCTGCAATCCCCAAGCATGTGTCCGCTAATCCATCGACTCCGGTCAGATGTCTGTAGTGGATGACGGCGTGTATTTTGATTCTCTCAATCGTGAGTTTGTTCCTTATACAGAGGTTTAGAAAAACCCTGTGGATGCAAGGAAGGCATGACTTCTCTTTGGCGTCACCAGCACGACCAAAGGGATCTAGATAAATGATGCGTAGGCTCTTGATATTAGAATCTTGGATCCACTGAAAACATTGCCTGATAACAGCGGAGATTAGTGCTAAACTCAGCTCTTGGAATGCCATGACACTGTCGTGCATAATGCCATAGTCAACTATAGATGAATCGATGGTACCTGAGTACATCTTTCGATTGGAGCACACGTTTCAGCTTACTGCGCAAGACAAACTCCCGAATACTCATTGATTCGCTTCCTATTATGTGGTTGAATCTTTCCTGTAACATCCTGAGGTATACCCCTTGAAAGCTGTGGTAAACGTTAATGGTGAGATTCAACCGCATTCGACCGTCTTTCAGCTTCTGATAAAAGTAGGTTAGGGGGAACAACTTTGAATCCGATGCGTTTGATGACATGATTGTTCGTAGTTATAGGGAGAGTCGAGTGGGAAGCAAGAGTGTTTTGAACATATTTGTGGTGTCTTATACCTCACAGAATGGTGGGTTGGTTGAGCAGTAAAGGAGCACTGCGGCATGCAGAAACCCTTGCAATCGGTACCGGTTACCTGTCAACACTGCTGTGAAGGTGCAGTGAATGTGGGCGTGGTATACTGTCGTGCAGAATATAAGGTACCTTTGTCATCTGTCGTCGAATTTATATTTTATTTTGTCTACTTTTGTTCGGTCACTGCATTCCTGCATGTGTTTGAATGTCGAGAAATTGAATCGAGCTCGGTATTGATTTCATGATGCTTTGTCTGTGTTTGGATCAAAAGGCAACGCCGTCTCATTCTGTTTGATTTCCCACCGTTCAACATCATCCATCCTTGTTCACGACCACCACCATCTCAACGCCATCCTCAGCCACAAAGCTTTTGTCTCCGCTCATCTTGCTGGCTTCTCTCTATTTTGGGTCTTTCTGGGTGCTCTTCGGTCAAAGTCTTTGGTTTTTGGGTTTTCTTGGACTGGGGCTTGGGATGGGTCATTAACAGAGTCCTAGGTACCTGGTTCGTAGCGGGCATTGGGCTGGTATCTGGGTAAGGAAGCCGAGGGACGGATGTATATGGTCTTTATTCATGCAACCTTGAATGAATTCAGTCTCTTCAGTCAAAAGTTTCTCTTTCTGGGTCTGATTCCAACAACGCGTCATCGACCTATGATCATGCGTCTTCCTGATAGTGCTTTTCAAGTTGTTTGATCTCATTTTTTCACCTTTTTTCTGTCGGCAATATAGAACCCACGGAGATCACAGGTCTGGAACACGTCCCTGTCTATTTTGAAAGGACTACAAATCTCGTCTTTGGTGTTGAACGAGGAGCGTTTCTGGTCATGACGTTGTCAGGTTCCACCAAAACATTCTGGGGCGTGAACACACCTCTTGGTCGGTCTGACATAGCTAAGCCGGTCCCATTCCAACATCTTCGTTTGTCTCTATTCTCCGGTTTTATCTATCTTGGCCTCACGGTGACTGTACTTGGTCTGTAATATGACATTGTTATCGCGGCCGACGCTTCCGCTACCCACCCTTAGATCTATTTCGCGGTGGTTGATGACAGCGGATATAAGATGCGACTCAGAGGGTTGCCATTGGTAAGTTACGTTGTTAGTTGTGCTCAATGTCTGACTGACGACTGTAGGAATTGCGGGGTCGCACTTGTCCATTTCAGATCAGAGGGTGACGGTCCGATGTTGCCGGTAGTTGATGAACATTTGGTAAGTTCCGATCGTATTACGCCGCTCGAAAATGGCCTCATCTCATCCCTTTCTCTCAAGAACCCTTTTCGGGGCATGCCTTAGCTCAGACTATGTGCCGTCTACCTAGATCACCCAATATAGCCAACGGATGGTCCAAGTGCTGGCCCCTAGCCTCGTTGCCAAAGCGGGCCTCCGTGTGAAAGTATGTTGGTAACGTTCCCCTTATTCGCAGCCTGCGACGCTGGTGTTTTATATCAAAGGTATTGCGCTGGTGACAATGCGTCGACGACAATGTGCGTCGGTTCCATGACCTATAAAACCGAAGCGCTGCCCCCGCTTATCCTCTCAGTCGGACTTCCATCCACAGCCTTTTCCTCTGCATCTCACCTGTATCCAACCCATCGATAGCACCCTCATCATCGAAAATGGCACCTTCACCTCTGAAACAATCTCATCACTTAGTACCGTACTCTACTTTGGTGCTTGACCAGTTCCCACCGGGAGTAGAGATCTGTACATCCGCCCCATTACGGTATATCCTCAACGCATTTTATCTTGTGTTGATAAATTATCTGCCACCGCTTGTGGAGGATAGGAGGGCATACATGAAAATTGTATTTCAATTAAGTTTCGCTTTTATTGAGCTCGAGAGAATTGCATCTCTTTGGGGGGTTGATAAGACGGATGGAAGGATGCAGAACTGGTCTGAATTATGTTTTAAGCTGTGTGAGTTTTTTTCTTTTATGCGTATCAGTATGATGACTGACGATTGATGGCGAACATATAGGCATTAAATTGTTTATGCAATTCCCAGAAGAGGCAGAGTATCCGGAAATCCTTTGTATTCTGCAACAATACATCGACAACCCGAAGGGTGACATTGAGGGGATGGAGCTTATTCCCAACCCCAAACTTGTTATTCGTGCGCTGCATGAACGGAAGAGGCAGGCGGGTGTGCAAGAGGCGCAGCTGATTCTTGTTAATCGTAGTTTGTATCCCGAGAAGCCAGCGCGTAAGAGGACCAAGCGTCGTTCAGAGGAAGGCAGTGTAGAGGGAACCGGTAAATCACCTTTTGGAAGCCCTCCGAAGAACCCCTCGAAGTTGAGATATAGTTTCACTGAGGAAGAGGTTGAGGAGTGTGACTCGGAGGATTGGGTTTTTGTTTATCCGAATTGATTCATGTGAACTGAATGGCGCGCAGATGTTGAGCCTTCTGAAGTGTTGATCGTTGACGTTAATTCGTTGGTTTGTGCTAAATCGCTCTTGGGGTATTCTATACAATTTTTAATATTGGGATATTGTTATTTTTTCGTTCATTAATCTTTTTGTTCCATAATGATATGTTGCGTCAATTACATTTTTTATTTCCTTTGATATGATTCGAGAGAGGAATAGTGCAAGGATAAAACACATTTTCTCGATATATACCGTGAAGAGCATCGTGGCGATTTGTGTGAGAATGAAGCCAAGTCGATTGAATACGAGTCCAATTTTCATTGTCTGTCACAATGGGATCAATCTCTCTCTCTCTCTCTCTCTCTCTCCCTCAGGTCCTGTCATATGTGAGTCTGACGACCCAAGCATTATGGACGCGCGTCTGAAAGAGCCAGGGGCACGGTTCCAGACAGGTAGTCGCTAGTTTAAAACCCTCACTATTATATAATACGATGGAATACTGGTGTAATATTTGAATTGAGCATGCCAAGGGAGGACGTACGTCACAGTTGTGGTATCCAGGTATTTGTAGATCTATTGATTTTGTTGGACTGAAAGTATTCCACTTGNTCTCTCTCTCTCTCTCTCTCTCTCCCTCAGGTCCTGTCATATGTGAGTCTGACGACCCAAGCATTATGGACGCGCGTCTGAAAGAGCCAGGGGCACGGTTCCAGACAGGTAGTCGCTAGTTTAAAACCCTCACTATTATATAATACGATGGAATACTGGTGTAATATTTGAATTGAGCATGCCAAGGGAGGACGTACGTCACAGTTGTGGTATCCAGGTATTTGTAGATCTATTGATTTTGTTGGACTGAAAGTATTCCACTTGACCTTCTTCATCAAAGGGGCGTGGCATCATTTGTACCTGCGCGAACGAAGGCGGGTATATGAAAGGACCGTGACGGATGAATCGGTATGGTCGCATGTCATGGACAAGAGCGATGCCGACACTTAGCAAATACCCGTGACGACAATTTACATCACCTACAAATCATTAGCGCTCTCCCTGCTTACATTACCTGTTGTAATTCCATAGAGACCCTTTTTTTGTGAATTAAACTTGTATTACATGCACAACTCATCGACAACACGCTTACACTTTTGATCGAAATTGATATACACGCCTGCGAAACGGCAGCTTCCAGCTTGCTCATGTTCGAGCGCTGCAGCACCATGTCAAAGAAATTTCCCTTTGTCCTTGACTCGTACGCATCCCCTTTTTTGACTTCTTTTCCCTTTGGGTAACCTTGGCTGCCTACTAAATCTAACGGGAGGACCAAGGGCCTGAACCTGACTTCTTGGACAAAGGTGTGGCGTGGGAAAGTGGGCATTGTTGCTAGCGTTCCCTTTGAGGTGCATCAAAAGCGTTTGCGCTTCGCACAATGCGTCGTGTAGGCAAGGCGTTGTGGCAACAATGCGCGCCTATTAGAGCCCCTATAAAAACCTGGTATCATCTGCCCTTATCTTTCAACATTCTGCCCTTCATTCAACGACTTTATTCTTTTACAGATTCCCAAACCAATCCACTACCTATCGACAATGTCCGTAGAAACCGGCAATCATGATGATATGATTATGGATGTTGATGAAGAGTACTCTCGCTTTATAATCCCATTTACCACTTTGGTGCTTGACCAAATCCCGAGCAGTGTCACGCTGTGCAAGACCCCTGCGTTGAGATATATCGTCAACACGTTTTATGTGATGTTCATCAACTACCCGCCGTTGCTGAGGGAAGATTGGCAGGCGTTTGGACGGGTTTTGTTCTCCTTGAATAATACTCTCCTTGAAATCGAAGATATCGTGTCCGTTTGGGACGTCGCTGGGACAGACAGAGGAAGCGTACGAAAGTGGGGTGATCTGGCTCATCAGATATGTGAGTATTTTTGTTTTATTATATTATTGGTATCACAGTGACTGACGACGAATTATAGTTATACAATTGCTCAAATTTTTCCCAGATGAGATCGAGTTTCCAGACCTCTTTGATGTTTTAAAGCAATACGTCGACGACCCCAAAGGGGCTGTGATTGAGGGGATTGAGCTGACACCTGATCCGGAGGCTCTTCATAAACTTGAGCTGGAGCGGGAGATGGACAGGCAGGCGGGTGTGGAAGAGGCACGCATGATTCTTATTACTCGTAGGCTTAGCCCCGAGAGGCCTAGGCGCAGAAAGCAAAGCTACAGTACTGGTCAGAGCAAGGATAAGCATACGAGTCCGCCAAAGGTGCCTTCGAAGCTGAGGTACAGCTTGCCTCAGGAGTGGGAAGTTGAGAATTGGCTTATGAATGAATCCGACGATTCCGATTAATTGTTGTGTTGTTCCGGAATATTTCTATCTTACTATTCAGCTATTATGATCTTATAGCGTATTATTTCTCCAATTATATCTCGAATTTGTATATTTTCAATCGAACAACTATGAAAGCCATAAAATATGAATAAAACAACGCCCAAGTGGTAGATGCGATGATAACAAGCCATCCGGAATCCCGAAATGCTGACAACTCTGAGTCATTCCTTATCCCTCCAGCTGCTTTGTCTCTTCGCAATTCCGGGTAGGTAAGTCAATTTGTACCGAGGCCCTCGTTCCATGGAACAACTAATATGTATCGAGGGCCTCGTTCCATGGAACAACTAATGGTACCATGGAAGGGTTAGATTAGTGTAGTACACTGTACACCTGTTAATAGTACAAATGTAATACTAGTATATAACCTATATATCTATATGTAACGGAGGATGTGAGCGGGTGAGGGTGGGGTTGATGTGGTGGGTTGGGAACGGAGGTAAACGGAGGGGTTGATTGGGTGGTGAATGTGAACAATAACGGAGGTGATGGATGGTGAGGGGCTGGAACTTGTAAGCGGAGGTAAATGGAGGTGATAGTGTAGTGTGCATGAAACGGAGGAGATAGTGTAGCAAAACGGAGGAGATGGTGTGGCAAAACAGAGGAGATGGTGTAGCGAAACGGAGGAGATGGTGTAGACATGGTGTATTGTGTGTAAAACGGAGGAGATAGTGCAGCGTGCGTGCTCGAAGGTGAACGACGACGGAGGTGATAGTAGTTGAGTGAGAACGGGTTACGGAGGTAGATAGGTGGTGAACGGAGGGGATGGTGTACACAGCTATGAACAACGACGGAGGTCATGGTAGTTGAATGAGAACGGAGGGTAGATGGGTAGTGAAAACGGAGGGATGGTGCATGCAGCTGTGAATGACGACGGAGGGGATGGTGTAGGGAGTAAACCAGAGGGGATACTGTATGCTGTTGTGAACGGAGGGGACATGGACTGAAAGCGAGGGAACAAAGACGGAGGTGGTGTTGTAGGGTATATTACAGGTGGTGGGTTGTGAGCAATGGCGGAGAGCATGATGTCAGATAGATAACGGAGAGTGGGTTGTAAATGGAGGGCTGGGTCATGGGTGGTGGTTAAGGTGGACGGAGCTGGGGTTGGGGCATTTATAAAATGATGGATGATGGGTTGTGAATGGACTTACATTGACTTACATTGACATCACGGAAAAGATGGTGTAGGGTTGGATATATTGAATGGAGGATATTGACGGAGGGGTTAATGAGTGATGAATTGTACAATTTAGAGTGTTGTACATTGACGGAGGGGATGGTTGGAGAGGAGGATTGTGAGGGTAGTGCATTGTAAACGGAGATACAGACTGAAATTGCTGACAGAGAATGGAGTGCGACCACTGACTCTGTGACAAAGTGACGGAGGTTAATATTAATACAAGTTAAAACAGAATTTCGAGGTATATGAAGTGCCATTCATGGAATGTGGACAGAGATAATGGTGTGGGGAATAGTACATGGAGGTGGGCGTCATCTGGGTAAGCGATCAAATAATGATAAGAGATGGAGGATGGTGAGATAGGCGGTGCTGCAGGGAAGCGATAGCGGGCGGAAACAGAGTAAACATTAAACTTGTGGAGCGGTGGTAACTGAAGAAGAGTGAATGTCGTAGAAATGAAGCTTAAATGTGGGGAAACAATGATGAAACAGAGATGATGGATTGGAATATGTGCAAATGTGGTAGACAGCTGTGAGGTAGAGCATAGACAGAATTTGTGATGCAACGGAGATGATAGCAAGCTAGCCGTCATTCCATTTGAGTCAACGGAGCGCATGGTACTGGTGACTCTGATAGGATGTTGATAAGTAAAATACAGTTGTGGTAGACGGAGGTGGTGAGCACCGAGTTTAGAGATCAACGGAAATTGGTGTAACGAGTGGATGGGTAACAGGAGTAAACGGAGGATGGTAGTGGACAGAAATTGAATGATATATAGAGCATGTGAAGAAGATAAGTGCTCAACGGAGAATGGTATAGCCACTGTAGCGCTAGCCAGGCAACGGAGGTCAGAGGGATGAACGGAGTGGTGAGAAGTAGGGTTGGGATAGAGAATGGATGCATACCTAGAGCAAAATGTATCTCTGGTGAATCGGGGATAAGAATGGAGAGGATGGGTGTACGATGAGCGGTGAACGAAGGTAGTATGACAATTGGGCCTCCGTACATGATATTAGGCTTATTCAAAACCACGATTGATATACCCAAAGTTTGAGATTCGAGAACAAATCACTGCTCCAGAACTCGAGCAACGCAGCAACATGTTGATGAGCGCTGTTGAGCGCCTATTTCAAATGTGAATAATATTTTTGAGAGTTGGATCTACTAAGGGCCGTATTGGCAATACCTATAGAGCTAAGAAGCAAACTGAATTCTGCATAGTGAGAGACGAGTGTAATTGAATGTTTAGATTCAGTGGCAGGAGTGGGAGATATAGTGTGCACTGTGCAGCCTGAGAGATTCAGTGATGGTGGTTGTGTGAGTTTTAGTAATGCGGCGTATGGCTAGGTATTGGTGGTAATTGTTGAATCAACGGTGATGGCAATATTCTGACTCGTGAGTAGGTAGTGGTGGCCGTGAGGTAGAAGTTGGTGTACCAGTGATGAGGTACGTGTGCGTGTTATGTGATGGAGGCACCATGACATGGGTGGATATGAATAAGGATTGGTGACATTAAACGGTGATAATGGGGTATGGAAGTGAGGTACATGCGTCGTATGAACAATGAGACGATCTAAGCATGGTGTGCGCGTGTCCAAACTCTGTTCAAGCTGTAAGAAATGAAGAAGTTGGTGAGTAACAGTGCTCGGCACATTCATCTACCACATTTTCCGTCGATATTCTATTCTTCACCACAGAGACATCTGCCTCCGTGGACCTTCCCAAATACATTTACCTCCTTCCATGCTACAGCACTCAGACCTCCGTCTCAGCACTCGCTGGAGCTACTCTCCGTCCACCACATACACCATCCCTCTGGCAATCATCCACCAGTGCAGCATCCACTCCGTCAGCCTATCTTCGTTCACAATTCACGCCTCACTCTCCCCACATTCATCCACTACCTCCATTTACCATCTCATCCAATGTTTTATCTTTAATGTACGTCCACTGTCCACTCCCTTATCACCTACCACTATCACTCTTACTGCACCCCATCCTCCATCAACATTGTTCCGTCAACAGATCAATGTACCTCCGTTTACGCCCACTCTCCAATCATCGGACCTCCGTTCCCAATACCCTCACATGATCCACCCCCTCTGTCATTGTACCTCCATTCACAATGGCTCCATTACCCTCTGTCTACCTCCGTTAACAACCAACCCAATACCATCCCCTCCGTTACTGTATCTCCGCCCGCAATAATACACTACCTCATGTACCCCCACATTCTCCGTGAATTTCAACTGACCTTTTTCCAGTCGACAGTACACCACACCTTCGCCTCCATCACTATATCTCCGTTCTCAATACACCAACCTCACAAACCTACTCTTCAATTATTCCCCGATCATTCCCTCCGTTATTGTTTGCAAACCACCACCCCATCTCTTCTGTGATATTCATGTAAGTCCGTTCACAACCCGTCATCCGTTGTTTCCACTACTAAACCCGCTTATACATGCCCCAACCCCGGCTCCGTCTACCTTAACCACCACCCATCACGCACCCCTCCGTTTACAATTCACAACCCATCATCTACCCAACATCATCCCCTCCACCATCATTCACAACCCACAACCCGTCATATACCCTACAACACCTCCTCCGTCATTGTTACTCTTTGTCCTCCGTTCAACAAACCCCGCATCATCACCTTGCGCTACACAATCCCCTCCGTTCACAGCTCACTACCCATCATCTACCCTACACCATCCCCTCCGTCACTCTTCACATTCCACCACGCATCATCTTCCCCTCCGTCCTCATTCACAATCCACCATCTATTACCCTACATCATCCCCTCCGTCCTCGTTCACATTCCCCCACCCATCCATCATCTTCCCCTCCGTCATCATTCACATTCCATCTCTCCGTCCTCGTTCACAATCCACCATCCATTACCCAACACCATCCCCTCCGTCCTCGTTCACATTCCACCACCCATCATCATTCACTTTCCCATATCTTCCCCTCCGTCATTGTTCATAAACCCCATACCATCACGTCCTCCGTTCAACCAATCACACACCCCTCCGTCTACCTTCATTCACCAGCCCCATACCATCACCTCCGTCTTCGATACCATCACC
>NHTK01001285.1:0-74048 GCA_002938355.1 Panaeolus cyanescens | reverse complement strand
TATCCGCACACCTCAACGGCATTTGGGTGAAGTGTGGGGGGTCCTGTTGTGTGACGTGGTCAGACGTGTTGGCTTCCATGTTTGGATCGATCAATGATCAATCATCTGCATCACGGCGCGTCGCCTCAATACTGCACCATTTGCATTAAAAATTGGCTTGGACAAGGATATTTTTTTCTATGAATTACTTTGGTAAAGGACAGCCTCCACATAGACCGTGACCACAACCAATACAACTTGCCACACCGATACCAACAGTACGTAGGACGAGGGTTACTATGCTGATCACTCCTTCTCCCAAGACAAAACCACTCGCTACGACGACAAGACGGATATCACCACCATCTTGAGCGACGCGTGTGCGATAAATGTACTCTATAACTCCACCGACAAGACGTGCAAGCGAGAATGAGGGCGTGTTTAGGAATCCAATAGCAAAGGCCACTCCGGATGGAATCCAGGTCGCAATCCAGACATTCCGTTTGGCTGCATACGTCTTTGTCGCCGATAACAAGGCGAACAAGACTGAAAATCCTATCATAAAATTAGCACTGTTTTCCGGTAATTGGCCGTCACCTGGAAGAGCAATCACGTCAGACTACACAAACCCAAATGAATTTGAGAATACTACTGACGGAGCAGCCTTGCCAAGCTTAACCAGACATACGCCGTAGGAGCTGGGAAGGAAGGCCCAGGTATCGTATATGCACGGTTGTACAATGTATACGCGGTAGTTGTGACAATAATAGAAACAGAAGAGCCGACCAACTGTCCAAAGAATTGCGCCCGAGGCGAAGCATGGCAAAGGTGTCCAGTTTTAAGATCTTGCATAAGATCCCCTGCTCTAAAGTGAAGTATAAATCGACGGTCTTTTACAATGACGGATATCAGACTCACTGTTGTGCGCCAGCCTCTGCAACACCCCCAGCAATTATGTTAGCCACAATATTACCTGGCTGAATCCATGCGAAGAATAATTGGGATATTTTCCCCAATCCAGAAACTGGATTAAGGTCTGTTTCACCCAATGCGCGAACCCTGGGTTGAATGTCAATGACGAGTATACTGATAGCTTCTTGTGCAGATATACCCGATAATACTCAGAAACCCTCCGAGGATGTAACCAAGCAAGGTAGCCCATGGCTTGATGCCTTCTTCGCCAAACACAACCCAAACAAGCACTGTTCCGACACTAATGCTACTGATGACGCCGATGATGACCCAGCTAGTTGGGACAAGACGGTCTTCGGTTTCTGTTTCATGGTTTCTGGATGATAGTTCGGTATATCCCCCTCGTCTGTAATTGCGGACTGAATTGATGGTGTATTCGAAGACCACGGGTAGTAACGAGATCACGCTGTCTGCACACATAATGCCCAGCGATATCCACAGAATCCAACCCCTTGCACCATTTGACATATCACCAACAGACCCAGGCGCCCATCCCATTAACTTTGATAAAGGCGAAAGGAATGCCCAACCTGTAAGCATACCCTTTGATATAATTCTTCAGTACATGTAGGATGAGGCGAAAAGATCACCTACGAGGTTCATACTCATGGTGGTCGGAAACCCCATGATAATACCTGAACTAGCATGAAACTCTTTTCGCTATTGATTACTTGCTCTGTCATCTCACCTTGTCCAACGTAAGACAAACTTGGAGTGAAGTACCAGAGCCATTCTTTTGCTAAGTAATTTCCGAACAATGGTATCGTGAATATAACAGGATAGAAGTAAGCAGATAACTGGCATCCACAAAATCAGTCGCTGAGAATGGGGGACGCGACGAGTTTTGCAGCTCACCGTCAAGAGACCTGACGCTGCGAAACTCCAAAGGAGGTCATGCCATCCTTGGTGTTCGACCACATCACGTTCAGCAATTTGCTGTTCATTTTCATGTAGCGTTGGAGTATCTGCTAAGACCTCTTCATCTTCATCAGGAAGGTCTTCTTCATCCTCTATATGACGGTAACCTCCCCGACGCCGGACGGAGGTATCTGGAGGTGGTAGTTGGTGCAAAACGGATATAAGTTGTGCAGTGGCTGTTCCTGAAGGGAAAGATAATTGCTCTTCTATTATCTGCGGAGCCACTTATCAAATTCTGTAACAAGGAAAGGTAATAATGAACCATACCACTTGTTTGCGAATAGGCGGAGAGAGGAAGACACTGGATTAAATTAGTCACGAGGAAGGTAAAATAAACACGGATGATCTCACCCAAAGAATGCAACTGATAACGACCAGCCAGCTGCACCTATCCAAGACAGGTGAATAGGGGGTGAACCGTCTCGTTCCTCGCTTAAAAGTGTAAGCGCTGGAAGGATGCCAACGAAACCGGCGGCAAGGGGCATTGTACCCGTTGCAACAGCAGTGGTTTGAACCACAATTATTTCTTGCGGGGTAAGTGGCGTTGGAAACATGCGGGATACAAGAAAGCCAATCAAGGCCGACTGAATGGACATCCTAAATGAATGGTACACTGGCGTATTAGCTGACTTTGGGCACGAACTGGTGTAATCCAACTGACATGGAGATCCATCCTGACTGAAGTCCCAAGCTTAGATTCGTAAAGCATATCAAGCACCCAATAGCAAGACCCAAAATGACAGCTGTTAGGGTAAATTCTGGTTGGGCATCACTCAGGTGTCCGGAACCTGGCTTGAGCAACGTTCTGTGTATGTTCAAACTTCAAGTTGTATGGGAAACATACTTGAAAAACAGGCTTGCCTTAGAGTATTTCTGATATTCATGATCGTCTCATAGAACAGGTTTATGGTTTGAATGTAGTCGTACGACTGAATTCAATGAACGGAAAGTCTGAGTCGATTCACGTCAGAGGGAGGTTGTGAACAGGTTATAGCGGTGAAACGGTCCGGTGTTATGTCGGTGTTGTTTGGTAGTGCCAAATACAGCGATCTAAATTAAGTGTCAAATTGACCCGACTTCATCGATTAACGCCTTTGTTCTGTCTGACTCGTTCTCTCTTCGATCTATATAAAGGGAACATTAACACAGAGCAGCTATCATCTAACATGAGTCAAAATATCAGAAAGGATGAAGGAGTTTTGAGGGTTATACCCCCTCCAGGCCAATCCGCCCCGTATGAAGATCTTCTCATCACATCTTATCTCACAGCTGACAATTCTTTGCCAGATTACCGAAGCAAGGAGAAAAAAACGTACTCATTACTTCGGCTCTACCGTATTGTAACAATGTCCCGCATTTAGGTAAGTTGATATAACCATTACTTATGATCATACGGTGAACAACTTGCTATCAGGAAATATTATCGGAAGCACCCTCAGTGCAGATGTATACAGTCGGTGTGTTTCGTTTTCAAACCTCAGAAAATAATTACAGGCTAACTCGTACTAGTTATTCAAGTGTGCCTTGTACTGCTATATCAGAGTTGCTTCAAACTCAAGGGGTAATTTGAACAGGAACGCGGAACAGGCGTACGCTCTATATCTGTGGTACAGACGAGTATGGCACTGCCACCGAAACGCAAGCCTTGAAGGAAGGTATCACACCACGCGAACTCTGTGATAAATATCACGTTTTGCACAAGGAGACTTACGAGTGGTTTAACATTGGGTATACTATGCAGCACGTATATTTGATGAGCGCCTGTTCACCCCAAGCCTTCCAGATTTGATCACTTTGGACGCACGTCGACCGAACTTCACACCCAGTCTGTCTTCCGCGTATGGCGTTACATCATACGAACTAATCCAATTTTATCACAGGATTTCCCAGGAAATCTACAGCAATCTTGGAAAAAACAGCCTTCTGGAGAAGCAAGAAAAGGAGCAAACCTATTGCGAGGGCTGTCCCAAGTAAGTGCCTCGGCGTGCCTATTATAACCCTCTAACAGTTCATAGGTTTCTGGCAGACAGATATGTGGAAGGAACCTGCCCTCATTGCGGTTATGATGATGCCCGTGGCGATCAATGCGACGGATGCAGCCGAACACTCGACGCCGTTGAATTGATAAATCCTCGCTGCTTAGTCGACAAGACTCACAAAGTCACGACTCGAACATCTGCCCACATGTATTTACAACTCGACAAAATCCAACCCCGTACAGAAGAGTGGATCAAGTCCGCTGCGAAGAAAGGCAAATGGTCACCAAACGCAGTCATCAACGCAGATGGCGAAATTGTAGATTCTCGCTTGAAGGGAGGCTTGCTTCCGACCCCCTTGACACGAGATTTGAAATGGGGTGTACCTGTCCCCGTTGACGGTGAAGATGTTCACGGAATGAAAGGAAAAGTTCTTTGTAAGTAGCCCGTATATCCTCGACAGAATCATGCTGATCTTCATCACTTAGATGTTTGGGCACGTCAATCTAATCTTTCTGAATGCTATTCAACCGCTAATATTTATTCAAGTTCGACGCACCCATCGGTTACCCCAGTATAACAGCTAACTATACACCGGAATGGAAGCAATGGTGGTTCAATCCACGCGACGTCGATTTGTACCAATTCATGGGCAAAGATAACGTGTATTTCCATACAGTTTACTGGCCATCCGTTCAAATTGGAGACGGTCGTGAGTGGACGAAGTTACACCATCTATCGACAACTGGTCTGTATCGAAAAGCTCTTGGATCTCTTGCATTTCTGATTTATCTTCTCCTGATTAGAATACCTCAATTACGAGGGCGGCAAATTCTCAAAGAGTAAAAATAGGGGCGTTTTCGGACCTCAAGCAAAAGAGACCGGTATCCCTGCCTCTGTTTGGAGGTACTACCTATTGTCGTCCAGGCCGGAGACTGCTGACTCCATGTTTTCATGGTCGGATTGCGTAGGTTGCTGATATTATAAATTTCAACACTATACTAATGGCTCCATAGATTGCTGCCAACAACAACGTCCTGCTCAACAAGTAAGTGCACGCAGTCAACACATTTTACGGTCAATGCTCATCCATCTGCAGCTTCGGTAACTTTGTGAACCGGGCATTGAAATTTGTTTCATCGCAATACGGTGGTGTTATTCCTGACAGCGGCGATGAGCCAGGTCCTTATTCTCCGAACGATCCATTGGATTCTGAGTTCATAACGTCGGTTAACGGTCTCCTTAAGGACTACATTGACGCTATGGACGCAGTCAAAATTCGTCTCGGCCTCCAGACGGTTATGTTGGTGTCCATGCGCGGAAACAATTACCTTCAATCTTCTGGACTCAACAAAGCTCTCATGGCATCGGATCCCAAGCGATGTGCTCAAGTCATTTCAAGAGCCATCAACTTGATCTACACCCTCTCCGCATTGATTTATCCTTTCATGCCAGCTACATCTGATGCTATCATTGCCCAACTTAACGCACCAGCTAGAGCTGTCCCAGAGGTCCTTTGCAACGACATCTTGTCTGGCCACACCATCGGTACTCCTGAACATTTGTTCAAGAAGATCGAAGAAAGCATGATTGATGTTTGGAGGACGAAATTCGGCGGTAACGAGGCGGCGGCTGATTCCACAAGTGCGACACCCGACCCTCTTAAGGCAGCCCCAGGACAGAAGAAGAAGGGAGCTAAGAAGGGAGCACAGGCTGCAACACCAATCCATGATGGACCAAAATCCCCTGAGGCGCTCGCTTTGGAGGCGAAGATTTCCGAACAGGGCCAAGTTGTCCGTGAGCTGAAGGGGAAGACACCCAAGACGCCAGAGTTGGATGCTCAAATCAAATCCGAGGTTGAGGTGTTGAAATCGCTCAAAGCTGAATTGGACAAGGCCTTAAAGGCATCCTCGTAAATTTTGCCACCGTCATGTAGTGTACTCCACAGATATTTCAGGGAATTGCGATGAAAATAAAATTGGAACGCGACATACCCTATTAAATCTGAATTTTTTTGAGTGTTTCCATGTCGGGTATTACTCCCTTTTCCCTATACATGTACTGAACAATATCTTTCGCCTGTGAAAGAACTGCCAGCTTTAACATGGCTGGATCGAGCTTCACCCTATCCTGCATCTTGGGCTTCTTGCCGGCTTTCGGCCTGGTAGGCGTTCGTTCTACTAGAAGTTTGAGTAGCGCCAGATCCTTTTGCTTTATAGCCACCTTGACCGCGAGGGAGTTATGGCACTGCGGGTTTGCCCCATTTTCCAAGAGGATTTGGATGAGAGGAACAAATTTTGCATGTACAGCTTTCGTGAGGGCGTATCCAAGATTTGAGTCCATGTATGGTTGGTGTCGAGCAGGAATCGCCATAATCGAGCGGAGGAATGGTATCGGATGGTCTGCATCTGTCCATGACGTATCCTTTTTTTGGAGGAATTTGAACAATCTTCGTGGCAATTGGATGGATGTCCGACAGGGCAGAGAATCCTTCAAAAGATTCTGGATTGCGACAAGGACCTTCTGGGAACAAAGTGGATAACGTAGCACTTTGCTAAATATGGCAGAGCAGTCAACTTTTGTCTCGTTTAATGTGGCGCGGCGAACGAGATATTGGGCGTGATAATATGGTGATGCATGGTGGTATACATTATACAGAAGATGCGAAACAAGTGGCAGAGACGGTGACAAGGCGTATAACTGAACCTCGTATAGAAGCTTAAGAGCAATCAACTTCTGTAAAATATAATATATTTAAGATTAGAGCTTACTTCGACAGGTAAAATATGAAGGCCATCTGGCTTGGGAAGCATTTTGAGGATGGCGGTACTAAATGTACGAGCGGAGTCTGAAATTATTTCAAAGCTGTCAATTCAATCGATGTCCAGATTTAGAAATTAATTCCTTTCTTGTCTTGACTCTTCGATGAAGGATAGCAATGCTCTGGAATATATTCGCAAAGAGTCGCTGGACATATACAATCGCATACACTCTATTCAAGAGGACGTAGAATTTATACGCCAAGTTAGAGAAGAATATTCGCAATTACCTCTACTGCGTGCGTCTCGATGTAAAGCATCCAATTCCGTTCAGACCTAAATAACATCTAAAGCGAACCTCCGTTGCGGTGCTTGGTACACCGACCCAAAAATTGTGAACACTCCATCACCCGTCATGAATATGTGGTTGTGCTCAACTCCTATGGTTGGATAGGCAACAGATATTCCCGCTTATTTCAAGTCCACTGACGGACACAATAACAACTGGAGCTTCAATTTGAGGCGATCAAACCTTCACCTTATCCCTTTTGCTATTCAGCATCATGGGTAAGACCGAACACCACATGGTATACTATTTATTTACTTTATTGTGCAGATTTATTCTCGTTGATTCAACGCGTTCAGGAAAACGAATTCCAGATGCGTTGTCCAAGACAGTGCCTATATGGTGTTCTGTCATCAATCGCGCGATGAAAATACGATACCCTGAAATGGAGGTGGATAATAATCCTTGGGATGTCGGTCTATTTACCCCTCCAAATGCCGTTAGTCTACAGGAGCATCATCAAATCGAACTGCGACTTGATCGTTGGGCCAAAGATCTTGCTGTATGTTTCTCGTCGTTGTCCATCCTCACAACACTTGACAAGACATCTGCAACCAGGACTCATCATTTGAACTTCCTCGTCTTCCATGCCCCCTTCGCCCTTTATGGATTACACCGGCAACGTCTGTATTTCCTAGCGTACCTAAGATAACCGACTCCCGATCTTTCTTGCCCGTAATTTGTGTTTCTGCTTCGAAACAAATTGACCAGGGTGTAGAGCGGCGGCATTCAGGCTTTAGCTATATTCAAGGGTCTGGAGATGATCATGAACTATGGGGAATGGTGTGCCCATCACTCTCAACATGTCTGTTACGGCTTATAACTTATACTTTGTCAGGGCCTTACGCCGAAGTCATTCTGGAGACATCGCAGAGAAATATTGGAAGCGTCTCGAGACACACTTCCTTCCCTCGTTTCAGACCTTGTCCGTGACGAAAGAACAAAGCCACATACCCCAGCGACCAATTTTACGCCCTCGCCGATTCAAAAGGTCAGCGGTCGAATACGGATTTCTACATTTGAAAACCTCCTTTCACCTACATTGGCCGCCGACAGTATCAGTCATATGCAAATTGCATATTTGGTTCTCACTTCACAGGGGGACATAAAACTAGGCAACAGTTCCAATCGTCTTTGTCTGCAGACCCTTGAAGGCAAAAAAGGCCAATCACAACTCTTGCACTCGATTCTCCCGCAGGCAATGAATTTTATTGAAGGAAATTTGAAGAAAGGCGTCGATGTTTGCGTAGCATGCGATACTGGCAAGGATTTGAGTGTCGGCGTTGCCCTCGTTGCTCTTCAACAATTTTTTGACGACCAGGGTAATTTTAGGGTCCAAGGTGCAAATATGGGTGAGCAGTGCTATCTATTTTGTTGTGTGCATTGGAAGACACGCAAACCTTCTACAGAGATCACAAAGCGATCCATACGGACACGTCTGGAGTGGATAATTGCCAGTAGGCCGCAGGCTAACCCATCTAGAAATACATTAAAGAAGGTCAACGAGTACCTGCTGACCCCTGCATCGTTTTACACGAGTAATGTAGATATATTAACTTCTACATGTCAGACTAATGTCAGTTGTATTCCCGAGGTACTGGAATAGACGATTAATCTAAAGGCTGCTTCCGTCCCTGGCGCATATGTAGAAGGAACGATGTAATATTTTCCCGGTCCAAATGTGATCTGAGGGGTTACTACGCCGGCTATAGCATCACTGTATGGTCCAGACGTCGTTTGATGAGTTGACCTAAGGGCAGTTTTAATGTCCCCTTGAAGAGCGGGGTAGATAGATATGTTCAGCGGTATTTGGTTTGAAGGCTGTGTGAGCTGAAGGCGCACTCTAAACAACGTTAAGTCCCCAAGCTTCAAGTTAAAACTTTATGACATACTTGATCTGAGCCAAAGAAGGTACGTCTAGAATATACACAGGGTTGTCTGTATATCGATCAAATGAAGGACCTCCTGCGGCAGAAGAGCCTCTCCTTTCCATAGAATTAGAAATTTAAAGGTCAACAAAAAAAAAAAGCTCACCAAGCACCCTGGATGGACTTGTCATACATTCCAGCCCCTTCCGGAGGTATCGCTTTAAGCTCGAAGGGAAACGTGCACTGCACGTTTAGCGAAAAAGAGCCCATGTACCGGGGCTCAAACGCAGAAACCAACAGCGTGTACTCTCCAGCTATTGAAATGTTGGCATATTGTCCGTAATGATAACTACAACTGCTGACCTCGAACTTCCTTCGTGGTTCGCGCCAAGCCATAATTGTAGGCCCCTGATGTGGCGACCAGGTCCCTTTCTGATAGTCTGTGTAATAAGTTAGGGATTACATACAGCTTTTGTTCGCATTGTCCGGACATACTCAGATAAGCGCTGTCCCTGTGACCAGACCATGGCAACATTGACGGGCACGTCCTTGCTAGACTGCAAAGACAATGTTATCAATGCCTTACCAACCGAAGGATTGTTCGTCGGCGAGTGGATAGATAGGCGGTATTGAGGGTTAGCCATAAATGTCGGATAGGTGCAGTTCCCGCCTGCATTCTTGAATGTGAACATCCCTTCCACCTTGCTCTGTGTAAAAATGAATATATCACTGATGACTGAAAAAATAAATACCTTTGAGGAATAAGTGGCAGGTTGAGAATTATCTCTCCAGCCGATCTTGACATTCTGTTTTGCAAATACTGAAATAGAAAAGCCTATCTCCTGCGCCATTCCCTCGTATGATGCAGCAATGTCTAGGATCCCAGACCTTTGAGATGCGGGAATGCGCGTTCGAGACTACAATCGATTCAGACTAGCTATCAATGCTGGGGAGAATGTCATTTCTTACGAGGAAGTGAATGCTGTTGGTGTACGTGCCCTGGAAGGGGTAAGCAATTTCCACCCCTTGGAAGAGTAAAGAACGACAAACCTTTGCTGATAAGCTCTGCTGCTTCTGGATAGAATTTTTATCTGCGATGAAGCTATCTTCGATATCAACCCGAAGACTGATAAAATCTGACGTTCTCTCCGTGCTCGTTATATGACGGCTCAGTAAAATCCAAATTTCTTCGTCGCTGCTGCCGTCCACGCTAAAGCTTAGCTGAAGATATCTTGAACCTTACATTTCAAATATGAGCAATCCTAGAAAGGTCGCAGAGAGCTCTCACCTTCTTTTTCATCAGCATTTCGTCTCCACATCCTGTCAGAAAGGTAAGTGACTGCCACTTGTGGATGAATGCAAGTACTCGCCCATGAAATGACTCCTTTGTCGGCCACAGAGTAGGATCCCAGCTTAGATAAATCCCGTCGAATGTGTTAAGGGCCTCTGCCCAAGGTATATGAAGAACCCCTAGAGGATTATCAGGTTAGAGCTTTCGGACCAAATGTCGTAGCGCACTGGAGGGAGCATTTTTCTCTTCGCTTACTCTCACCCAAGAGTCAAGGACGGTGAACATACGGCCTTCATCACCCTCGTAGAGGTCTGAAACCTTTAGAAAGTGTCCCGATATACTCGAATGCGACTCACCGATCACCGCATAGCTATGTGACGATAAGAGTGGGTTGTCTCTCCAGTAAATACAATCGCTTTGCCCAGTTCCCAACGTTATGAGGCATTTCCCTAAGGTTGATTTAAGTGGCAGTGTACAGCCGATAACTACAACCCTCACCGTTTTTGAATCCTTCTTCGATTCTGCTCCATGTTTTCTCCCGTTCGAAATAAGATCTATAGCGTATAAGATTAGAGGCCAAGGTTGATTGTATGTGGCGGACCTATTGATTTCTATGTGCTCTGGTATCCAACCTGTCAACGCACTATGTGTGGACGATATTAATAACTGTACTCGTTAATAAGAAGATGAACAAACTGTAAGTCAATACTTGAATTCCTGAAAACGGGGTCGTCATTTTGAGTTTATGCAGCTGCGTGTCGACGTACGATCCAGGGAAGTCGTAACCGCCCATGATTTTCATATACTGTAATTATAGGAATGAGGGAATGAAATGGATGCAAATGAATGGCCATACCCCCTTTTCTAGAAGACTTGGCCAAAGGCATTGTTCATCACTATCAGCAGGGCTGGACGCAATTGACATGCACATAGCAATATTGTCGATCGGATGAAAAGGCAATTTGTCGTCAATCACTGTTTGTAAAACTTAGAACGACATCATCATCATACGCGCGAAATTTCTTCACCAATCTAGCACATAATGAGTCCGTTGAGTACGTTTAAAATGTTATGACTCAGGAGACACATACTCGTCGCCAGGCACCGTTAAATAACATTTTTATATCGTATCTTCCAGAGGGTGGTTGTATAGGATGGACAGCTGATTCAAGAAGCTGCGAGAGAAAAGGCATAAAGTGTCATTTGTGACAAATGTTCGAGTTGTATTATCCCTTACTCGAGACCCAAACCGCCTTCCATGTTCCAGACAAACGGATATGGAGGCACAAACCGAGCAATCCGTAACAATATGTTGTAAGATCTCCTGCGGGAGGATGCGACGTCCGTGTTGAGAGATACGGGTAGCAGATTCTGGTCTCTTCCAGACAGCGCCTACTTTCAGTTGTTCTGGAGACAACGTGGGTTGCCCATCCGGATCTCTGGCATTTGTTAGACCATGTCTTAACGGTCAAAGCCCTAATTTACTCATAGGTGGTTGATGTAGGGAGAGAGATAGAATCATCCCAGAAGGCAAACGCATGCTGATTTACGTTTCCTCCGCGTTTGAGGACGTAGAATTGCTCCTCTATCAAAGCTTAGTAGAATAAAACGTTTGGTTGGTCAATACATACGGGGAGAAAGATGATTGATAGCAACCGGCGTTAAATTGAAGTTCGCAGAGACAGGAGCAGCGTTTTCAGTCGCCTGGGTATTGGCTGAAGATTTGAATTTATCCACAAATTTTTTGATCTTTTCAGCTCGCTCTAAGGCTTTCGCAGCACTAGTTTTCCACTGCTGCTTTGTGGCGTCAGGTGCATTGGCTGAACGGCTGAGGTGGAGAAATGATTGGGCTGATTTCAAATAAAGACGAAATGCTTGGTCGTAGTCTTTGGAGAATTCCGCCCGCGAGGCCTTTGACAAAACAGACTGAATTTCGATGTAAGATCTCAAATCAAGTTCATGGGTCGGCAGCGAAAATTTGCGTACCTCTGCCTCACGAGACTCCTTCGAATGTTGCATGTTTGAACAAGAAAAGCAGACCGGGTGTTTGCGTCTGTGTGAAAGCTGTATTGGAAGGGAGATGAAAGTATGACTATCTGATAAGACGCTAAAGGTGTTGATCTAAGGAGATGACAGACAACTTGAACCTCTGATGAGGATTCTGAACCCTTTGCTTATTAAGCACTAACCAGTGATCTTTTTAGCTTTGAGGGGACTGAGTCTATAAGCGAGAGAACCTAAAGTATATAGATGATTATGGGTATGAGCAAACTGTTTTGCTTGCTTTCCAAAATATGCAACGCATGTTATTTTTGTTGGAAGCAATTTGAGATCCAACACGCGCCAGGATACTATCTGATTAATTGACGCGTTATTCACGCGTCGCGTCGCGTCGTAAGGTGTCGCAATCTGCGTTTAGCCAACAGAATAAAGTATACACACATAATAATCTCTGTAGCAGCTTATAAAATTGGTCTAAGCCTTTATTTTCTGTCGAGTTTTTAAATTCGCTGGGGAGAATCGTTTCGCAGCTCAGAGGTTTTGATGTCGACCTCGGAGTGTGCACACGCTTTAGGCGGCTGGAAAACATAGAGAAGGACATGGTCGTAAGGTCATTCCAGCGAAACTGTACATCCAATCGCAAAGTTAAGGTGCACAAATGCTCGAAAGTAAAACGTAAAGTCATTAATCCTAACGTGGAGCCAAGTTTACGCACTCTTCTCTCCGACACTGTTTTCGTCTTCGGGAGAGGATCTCGCTTTGCCATGACCTGAATGGATGACATGTACATCATCTCCGAAGACAGCATTCATCTCCTCCAGAGTTTTTCCTGAGCTCACGGTCAGCGTTTGGACGCGCGAAAGAAAATGGTATGTCTACCTTTCGTCTCGGGGAAAAACAGAACAATGGCGATTAGGTCCACGAAGTTCAAACAAACGAAGAGGAAATAAAACTTCCATTGAACGGCTTCGATTCCAATTGGAGACACCTTGAATCCGTTAGTATCTTTTGAATGGCGAGACTACTAGTAGTACTGTATTACCTGTGAAAGAAGCGTGTTGAAGGCCTAGGATTGAAGGATGTCATTCAGCTAATGCCATTGTTCTTTCCAAAAGATAAACACACCCAATTGGAGCATGTCGCTACACTTGTGCCCAACGCACGAGTGCTAGTAGGGAATACCTTTTGAAAACAAGTTAGGAAAATGTGAGGTTTTTGCGATCCAGTGCGCCCACGTACCTCTGAAGCCAAAACCCAACTAACAGGTCCAAAGCTTAGGGAGAAAAATATACTGGTCATGAAGATGATCGCAATGCCCGCCCTCTGTGCTGCATGATTGACGTTTTCCGAATCTGTGGGATTGGTGGCCAGGATTGCGGCCAGGATGGAGAACAGAACCACAAAGCTTCCCGCCCCAAACATAAGAGGCTTTTTCCTTCCCACTCGGTCAAGAATGAAAATAATGAAGCTTCGCGAAATGTCACAAAAGAGTCATAGACGAGATGAGCTGTTGTTTCTTACAAGAGATTTGCAATGGGCCCGACGGCACCATAAATTCTGCCATAAATATTGGTTAGCCCAATTTAAAGGGAATGGACAGATCAGTAAAAGACAGACCCTTGGACGAGCAATGCTTTCTGTCCCACAATGCCCAAGCTATTGTACATCCTAGGGCCATAATAATTGATAACTAAAATCAACTGATAAGTGAGGATGTCCCATGGAGGCGTAGAAAATGGCAACGAACCATTGATACCAGTGAATTGGCAGAACACTTGAACACCAACAGCAACAAGCGTTCGCTTCGCCATTGGTCGTGTTGCCCACAAGTCACTGAGTCGTCGGGATTTGACCGAGATCTCTGCCTTGATAACACTGTACATCTCGGAGAACTCCTTCTCTGCAGATTCCCTATCGTTCCCGTGCAGTTTGTAAACGACTTCTCGTGCTTCATCATCTCGTCCAACCTCAAGAAGCCATCTCTGTAGATCAAGGTCAATTATGGTACGGAGAACCTTTAATTGAGATACCGACCGGACTGAAGGGCAACCACTGGATACCAATCAAGAGTAATCCTGCAGGCACGAGCTAGAGTGGAGAACATGAGTTACCATAAACCCCTGATCTTGGCGAGTAAATATCATACTTGAAGGCCCAAAGGAAGTCTCCACGACACATCGGAATCGATGAAGGATGAACCATATCCCACCTGCCCAAGGTAGTTGTAGTTTAATGGGAAATAAGGCACCAGCTGAATGACGCACCCAGTTGGCTACAATGAATCCAATACCCAGCATCTGTTGGTTAAGTCCAACCAAAAAGCCACGAATCTTTGGCGGTGCTACTTCGGTCTAGAAGGCATTCGTCATTCAACCAAAGTACATGAAGCCCGTGAAGTGAACTGACGTTGTATAGGGGCACAGTCATAGAAAGAAGTCTGTAAAGGTGAATCTACTCAGAACTTGCCCAAAATAATACGATGATAGATTTACCCAATGGCCATCCCTGCGATAATTCGACCAACAAGAAGAGTGGCAACATTTGAGGCACCACATTGCATAGCACAACCCCAGAGCGCAACCATGCATGCGATCTATAGCAAGAGTAAGTTCTCAATGACGCATACTATACTCTCGGAGTATATGTAACCATACTTGAATCGAGCGTTTTCGACCGTATTTATCGTTGGCCCTGAAATCTAAGTAAATATCCCGCTCGAAAAGATACATAGATTGAGTGAATGCATACCAGCCACCGAAAGCTGAACCTATGAAGCATCCCCCTAGGCAAATTTTGGTTGTTAGATCGAGCCGAAGGTTGTATATCATGTGTCAAGCAACTCCACCATTGAATGTTGAAACCACTGCACCAGTGATGGCTGCATCAGTGCCAAACCGAGCTGTGTACCGATTCATGGTGATGACGGAGGCTATAATGCCACTAAGGTGGCCGGTTCATTCTATGAGCGTTTGCGATTCACCGAGTCAACTTGGCACACCTATCGTATCTGAAAAGGACCGTTTATAAGGTTTAGACTTTGATGGAATACCAGGCGTATCATATAAAGTACGAACCCAAAGAGAAACGCCCCTATCAATATTTTCAATTAACATCTCCAACACAATGCACCGACGAAGAATTTAAACACACCAATGGACGAAAATGCCGCGATGAAGATGTTGTAGAAAATCCCCATCTTGTCCTATGAAGCGGGTTCAAGGTGAGGTGGCAGGAAAAAGTACGATGACATGGACAGTTCTTTCTTATGTAGACAGACTCAGGAAGACACGAAGTTGCAGGTGGTCGGGGAATCCACGGAGGATGAACATGGCTGCAATTGCTTGATCACGAGTCTCATCCTGGAAGCTCATATGTTGTCAACAAGCTCTAGCGAACGGTCCGGAAAGGAGGATAGAGCCCAAGCGGTAAGGAATTAAACAATCGACAAGTATGTGCCGTTTCTTCAAATGGACTTATTCCTCAGGTTTGAGTTATAAATGCGGACCGTCCAATGAAGTAGATCTAGACGATGACCAGGATATCGTTGCATTAAGTTGAATGGGGATTTATAAATATTCGGAGTGCATGGAGCTGGAGGTGGAACGGATGTTGGGGATGCGGTTATCATGATGTGTGAATGGTCAAATTTTTCTAAGAATACACATTGTACAGGTGATCTGATAATGCAGAGAAGTAAGGTTATGTCAGAAATAGAACTAGATCCGAGCTGGAGATCGTACCGTACACACCACTTCTGCTTATCCATACTTGAGCTTAACTGGCCTTCTCCTGAGGAACCTCACCTTCCGTCTCTTGCGCCTGAACTGGCTCTCCTGTCGATCCTACTTCTTTGGTCGCTTGAGGCAACGCTCCCGTCTCTTCAAGTTCTGGACTTGATTCTTTTTCTCCCGGTGGAAAATAGAATGGGAGTAGAGATCTGTACAGGAGCATTAAATCCGACTTCATTGTAAGTAGAAGTCGTGTTACCTGTAAACGTCCTTATCCTTGTCACTCCAAACGACGAAAATCACCCGTTCCAACTGCAAGACCATCAGAACATACGTGGATAAAAAGAGATCAACAGTTCGACTTGCCTTGGCCCCTGCTTTGCTTGTGATGAAGTTCCTAGTTGTTCGAAGCGCTATATGGGTGGCAGCTTCGATGGGGAAAGAGTAAATTCCCGTAGAAATAGAGGGGAATGCCTATGCAAGCGGGTGATGTCAAAACACAGAGTATCAAGACTTCACGTCAGTCAAAAGGAATGGATACCCACAACGTGTCGCACTTCATTTTCGACGGCAACTTGGAGACTTGTTTTATATGCCGACTCCAGCTGACGATGCTTTTCAGCTTTGTCAAAGTTTGAATATACGGGGCCAACAGTATGGATAATGTGTCGACTAATAGTAGCCAGCGAAACCACAGAAAAAAGAGAGGCGATCGTTTCAGATGAGACACAACAGATAAGCGACGGTAGCACCACGACATATGTACTTACGCAGGAAGGTTATAACCGCGTGTGATCTTCGATTCTCCGGTCAAACACCCATTTAGAGTACGGCCTGAAGAATGGGACGCATAAAAATGACTAGTGTGACGATCCGAGGTGAATATCTCTTACATTCGTCCAGCAACTTCGGGCCTGCAGCACTATGGATAGCCCCATCCACTATGCGATATCAGCAAGATTGGCCACACAATGAGAGGTATCAGTGTCAATGCGTACCTCCACCCCCTCCTATACAGGGATCAAAGTAATAAGATATGGGCACAGTCAACGTTCGTTACCGAAAGCAAGCGACGAACCCAACAAGCTCCTATTGGCAGCGTTGACAATTGCATCGACCTCCAACTTGGTAATGTCCCCCTGACTACAATAAGTAGCAATGATCTAGGTTAGTACGATGTCTAGAGTATTAATATGCAAGCGTACAAGAGAGAAACCCGATCGAGCAGTGTTGGATCGGGTTTGAAAAGCTGTTCTGACACAGCGACTGGATTCAAGCTGAGGCTGTTTTTCCGCCCAGCTGCGTAGAGTTCTGCAAGTGTTTTTATACTGCTGAGACGTATCATCCAGGATTCATCTACGCCTGATAGATCTTCGGGTGATTGAGATCTAGAGCGTCCTTCGTCGTCTGACATCCGCAGATTTCGCCTGTGATGGGGGTAAGAAAGAGGGTCTTTAGATGATGCTTTCACATCATAGATGCCTATTACGCAAGATTATGAAATAGCTTTACTGTGACGAACTTTGTCCCATTCTTTACTAAGACCTAGAGGTGAAACACAAGAATCAAACGATAAGCACTGGTGGTGTTGGTCAACGTCCCTACTGATACTGGTTCTCAAAGACCAAGTTTGGCATGTACTATTGATTTGCATTGTAAGATCTGATGGAGTTGTGTCAATGACTATGCGAAGCGCTTGTATTGGTGAAAATACGACTAAAAACGTGTAAAGTACAATGTGCTGATCATACGAAATACAAGATGGATTACAATCATGTGTGAGACCAGCGCCTGCGTGATGGTAATGTTGTAGAAATGCGATGTTGAGGAGAACCGATGCCCGAAAAAGTGAGAACGAGGAATGAAATCCAAAGGAATGAATGTGTCGCAGACGCCAAAAGGTGGTGGCATAAAAAGGTTTTTCGATGTGTCGATGAGTATTAGTAAATGATGGCGATGGCCCTAAGTAAAAATTAAGGTGGAGGTATAAACATAAGGGCAAGAAAGGCTAGTTGATCTACCAAAACAGCTATGTGAGTTACTGACGTCCATCAAAACTCGAAATAATACTTACAGGACATGTATGTTCATAAAATCATGAGACAGATTGACCAAATGTGGCATTCATCATTGGGGGGAGGTTGTGAGGATCACAGCTTTCTAGCATCGGAGAACCGGCCTGCGAACGTTCTACAATGGTTGCAGTGGGTACAATAGTGCCAGTAGTGGATGGCGCAATAGTGCGGTCCGTGTCTGATTGCGTTCCAAGGGCGACGATAGGTTGATTATGAGGGTAATAGGACATTCGCTTCATGTTGGTTGAGTCGTACACAGTGAACCTAATGACATTCAGTTAAATCTGGTAAAGCCAGAATGGCAAAGGTACTCACTGTTCCTCCAATTGACGTAGTTCGGGCTTCATCTTTTCAAGGTCAGGATTTGCCTTTCGCTTTGAATGGGTGAGGGGTTTTTCGACCATCAGGAATTCATCGAGTTCATGAGAAACATCGAAGTTGGCTTGCTTCATCTATCAGACGCACGGGTCAATTATAAGCACTCTCTTTGATGGAGGACAACGCACATCGGGCACAAATGGAGGTTGACACTCTTTGTTTTCAAGTGCATCCCAATCAATCCCAGCAAACCAGGCATGCTGTCTGATATCCTCAATTCCCTGGCCATGAGGACGACATCCCAGCCTTGCAGTGGGATCGCGCTCGATAAACTGCAGAGGATGGTAAGAAAGTTGCCATGTTAAGATGACAGTCGGGTAAGGGTCTCAACTTACTCCTTTTAATGCCATCACGCCCTCATCGCTACATCGCTTGCCAACATCCTCGGGAAACTTGAGTGGGTCCTTGAGTATTGACTGCGTCATTTTCTCCGCGCTCCTTCCGTCAAAGGGTCGCTTGTGGAAGATAAGTTCATAGGCAGTAACACCTAGACTCCACCAGTCTATCTGCCATGAATAACCTTTCTTGCCGACGACTTGAGGGGCCATGTAGGCCATACTACCAGCCACGCTGGTGTGTAAGCGTCGTTCGGAATAATGAATGGCAACGTTAAAATCGGTGATGTGAGCGTGTCCCATGGCATCCAAAAGAACGTTGTCAGGTTTAAGGTCCCTGATACAGGTAGCACATGAAAACAAGTTCTTTGATTGACGGTCATGAGAACATACCGATGGATGATGCGTTGTCGGTGGAGGTATTCGAGGCCACAAGCAAGTTCAGCGACCCAAAATCTCACCACTTCCTCTTTGATGAACCCCCTACGTTCAAGGTGGACTGTGGCGTTAGAGATAAGTATTTCAAATATTTGATGGATAAATATGGTAAGGGACGCACATCGTAGATCACCACCCAGCATTAGGTCCAGGACNTCACCACTTCCTCTTTGATGAACCCCCTACGTTCAAGGTGGACTGTGGCGTTAGAGATAAGTATTTCAAATATTTGATGGATAAATATGGTAAGGGACGCACATCGTAGATCACCACCCAGCATTAGGTCCAGGACAAAGAAACAATTTTCATCATCCTGGAAGGCGTATCGTAGGTTTACAATGAATGTGTGGTCAATCTTTTTATGGGGTTAAAATAAGCATACGAGTGGCACAGAAAAATAGGATGAAAGCTAACCTCTTCAAGGAGCCTCCTCTCCTGAATGATGTTGGCAACGGCCTTTTGCCGAATGCACCTGGCCTTGTCAATGTATTTAAGGGCATAGAGTTTTTTAGTGCGCTTATGTTCGACTACTCGAACCTGTATGAAAGGTAGCTATTAGTTTACGTGCTTTCAAAGGCCCAAGAGTGAAAGTTACCTTGCCAAACGCGCCCTTCCCAACTGCACGATGAAGATCAAAGTGAAAGAGGTTTACTTCACCGTCGAAGTTGACTGGTTCAGAGAAGCAGCATCCCATATCGCATTCCCGTGGAGAAGGAGGAAACACAGAAAAGATGAAAGACGGAGGGTTAAGAATGAAGAAAGAACAAGAACAGTCAGATATGGTCAGAAAGAAATCAACGGCCTTGTACTTTGTTCTATTAACCGGCCAACTCCTGTCAGTCTTATTCAACTCGATTTGGTTAATTCCCCATTAACACTTTATATTCTCACAAAATAAAACAATAAGGATTCACAACGCTGTAGCCTGTAATCTAATCTAATTGTTAAAAGAAAAAATAGTCTAGTCCGAAAAAATATAGTTTCGTAATTACCTGGCAGTTCTGTCCAACTCAAACTTTTCTGCCATGCAAGTTTGAACCTTTTCTGTTCTTCACCTGGGAAAACATATCTTGGCAACCTTTGGTCCCAAAATGGATCCAGAACACTCTTCTGCTGGTTTGCTTGCACCTACCCCCGCTCAATTGGCTCAGGTAAAGGTCTTTCCCTTGATTCCAGCTCTTAAACAGGAAGTTATAGTAAGTGTTTGAATCCTTGTTTGTTACCAGTTGAATAACGACTATCTAGAATACCATCGGTGCGCACAATCCAAGCATTTGCGGATCGAGTTCATTGACCAGCTTTATACCCCACATATAGATTCAGCCTTAAGCTGGGAGTAAGCCATTATACCACGTCTGTTTTCCATGGAACAGCAACCTTATCATTATACTTTTTTCAGGCAGCTAACAGCGGCAGATATCAATTTCTCTATCGTTCGTCCTATCGTAAAGAAATATGCACAACTTCATAACATGGCAGTCGTATACGTATGCTTGGTGGTTAGGTCCTACTTCCTCACTCAAGCAGAAACCGACCTTGCTTTTGCTGGTGTGATGATGGCAAGGGCGAATCTATGTGAACTTTTGGCGATAAAGTTATTGAGCCGATTCGCATCGCAGTACTACCAATTAGTGGCCGTATTGACGACTGCATGGAACCCATTGGCTGGTGCAACCTCTGGAGTGGTGGAAGAAGTCAAACAAAACCTTAATGCCCATGACGACGATATAAATTCAGCACAAAGTGCTCTTGAGGTAGCTCCCATCCTTGTTCCGTTCTTTGCACCCCTCATGTATTTTACTCTCAACAGATGGCTATTGCAACTCAGGCTAAATCCTTTTTGGCTTCACCTGTAGCGCAACAGGTGGTGAATGATATCTATTCGGGACGAGTCATTTTTTCTGTTGCAGCTAGCCGATCCATACTCGCAGATAACTATAAACCTCGTGCGATCGAAATCTACGACACCCGCAACTCTCCCTTCCTTGATCATTACAGGTATTGTGAAAATACCTCCCCGTATTCATTATCTAAAAGGCGTCGAACAGGTTGAGGGTTCCAAGATATGGGGCATACTTAGAGTTTGCGAACTTCGCCCTCCTTTTGTTGACTTTTGTGCTCTGTCTCGCTTGTAAGTACTAGTTAGGATCACTTATCAGTCATCTTTCTGACTTGTTGCAGGTCAGGATCCGGATAATGTTACACCATGGGAAATCGCTTTCATTGTGCTTGCAGGGGCTTTCGCACTTGAGGAATACACCGCCGCCACGGAACACGGATGGATCAGTGCGTGCTTCTAGTTTTATCTTTCTTCATGGGTATTCAAGTATATATCTTTTATAGTTTATATTGCAAATGTAAGACAAAGCGATAGAACCTGCTGCATTTCCTTTGCTAATCAGTTATCACTGCAGCTTTGGAATGGATTTGACTTTGCGTTTATTGTCGTATTCATTGCATATCTCTCTTTGAGGGTTCGAGGGTTGAGTCATGATGAAGGTATGGTGAGGTTTATTCAAACCGTGTGCTGTATTTTGGACTCATCCCCGATCAGTGGAGTCTTCCAGAATGGCGTTCGACATTTTGGCATGTGGTGCATGTATACTTTTTCCAAGGTGTGCACTCATATGAAACCCCAGAAACCAACGGAAGTTGACGTTAAATTTTACAGGTTGGCATTTTTTGCCGTCTCCAATAAAATGGTTGTTCTGTAAGTTGATTCAAACCCTAGTTTGACTGTGGACTGTGTCTGAACTGGAAAAATAGCTCTCTGCGTGCCATGATAATACAATTCGTATTTTTTATCGGCATTGCAGCCATATGTTTCTCAGGTCTCTTGTTCACGCTGTGGACGTTAGGTAAGTACCGCCATACATCGTTCGGAATAACACTCACTGGGTTCATTGCGACTGTCCTGTTCCTGTCGACGCGTGATTTTTCTCAGCCGGTGATGATCCTGTAAGCCGCGAGCGCTGGCCTCTCAAATCTATTGCCTGGTTGTTGGTGCAAATATGGTTTGGTAATACCTATCTGAGCTTTGCTCAGGCTTCAAGTTTTCACCCATTCATTGGACCTGTCTTGATGACGATATTCGCGGCTCTATCGAACACGTTGCTGCTGACAAGTGAGTTGACCGTGATCCTTTTACTCTGATTGAAGAACATATGGACATCCCTAACCACCCTTCCTTCAGTTTTAATTTCGATCCTGTCTAACACCGTGGCAACCATTGACGCGGTGAGTCTCACCGCGTTTGTTTCCTGATTTACCGATGTGCTGAATATATGTTCCCAGAATGCGACCCGGGAGGTAGTACTACAAGGTTTATTGGCTATTCTCAGTCTGACCTCTTTCTATAGTACCTGTTCCAGTACACCATCAAAACTATTGAAGGGTAAGTGAAATTTATTGCAGCTTTATTTTGCTAAAGCTGCCTGCAGGGTCAAATCCGATGCGCTGTTCTCTTACCAGCCGCCATTTAACATTCTTGCATTCATCATTCTCAAGCCTGCATCTTGGTTCCTGACGCCGAGAGCATTGCACTCAGTCAATGTTTTCTTGATCAAAGTTACAAGTTTACCCCAGCTCATCATTATAGGTTTCTATGAACGACATCTTGCTTCAGGACAGAAGCTGCGAGAAACGGGCAAGGATGCTGCGCAATCATTTTTCAACAGTCTCCCTCGGCATATAAAAAATATGCCCCTTGTGGAGGCCCTCGTGGGTTCTACCTCTGACGATATATACGACGCTATTTTTGAGGTCAATGACGAAGGCTCTGATATATTCCAGGGATATGGTGACGATTTTGACCATCCTACCTTGAGGTCGATTCACTCTCGGGAAAATATTCGTGGGCGAGCTGGCCGCGGAGCCTCTGTCTCGCCGGTGCCTAGAATTCGGAAACAACGACCAACTAGCATTGGACAGACTGATTCTCGCTCTTCGCGTTCCCCTCGGGCATCTCCTAAACCGCGTGCTTCAGGGCTTGAGTCGCTAGCACCTATCGATGTCGCGTCTCCTGAAGCTATGACACCAGTCACCCCAGTCAGGAGTCCTTTATCAAGGTTATTCGGGGCAAGATTCAATTCTGCAAATGCTCAAGAGACTAGTCCTGTTGCCCAATTGGCTGCTCAGGCTGCTGCTAACTCCCAGAATAGTGTTCGACACATCGAACAGTTGTTGGAAGCCGTTCATGAGCTACCGGTGAAGAAGCTTCGAGATGAAATGAAAGAACTTCAGGTATGTTGGCGCTTTTTCGTGCCTCTAGTATACATCTGACCTTCCCTCCTTCATAGGATCGACAAGCTAGGATTGAAAACCTTCTCCTGATATTGACACGCGGAATGCGCAACGAGACCCCCCGACAAGGGACCAACTCTTAATCATTAACGACCTTCACGAACTACTGCGCCTGCTTTATGAGCATCGTATTGTGGCCACCCTTGATACCATGTTGATACCTTTAGTGGCCATTTTGTTATCATGTTATTCACCCGTTCTCCTTTTCAAATAGTATGGAATCGAAAAATTGGCATATCATACATAGTGCAAAACAGCCCTACAGGATCGTGACACTCTACCGCATATTCCAAAACTGCAGCTCCTCCGTGCATTGACTATGCTTCTGTGAGAGCGCTTCCAAATCCCTTCGTTGCACAGGGATCAAACGAGCGTCAACCTTGATCTCGATTACGCTCCCTGCAAAAACTTCATTCACCCACATATCCTCCCAACTTTCAGGGTTATAACAAAACATATGCCCATCATCGCCCTTCAATCCTGTTATTTGTGTAATGATTCCTTTTTCTGGCGTTGAAACGTGCTCCCCAAAAATAATGGATCCCTTCTTTGGAAGAAGAAGTGAAGCGAGTCTCCGTGCGAGGTATAGCTGCCTTTCTTCTGTAAAGAGGTGGAAGAATGCTGATGCGTGAATGGCAGACACTTTGTAGTGGAGCCCATTCAGGGTCGTTATTTTGTCTAGCTCCACATCTGGAATTGGGACCTCGGCATTGGGTGCCCGCAGTGGGAGAGGAGACAGAAAACTGTCATTAAATGCATCTCCTTCGATAAAGGGGACGCGATATGTATCCGGGGTGGTTTTGAATAGTTCGTGACCACAATGCCAAAACCATTATGATCTCCATCATCAGTTCATCGAAATGTCTTGTACATCACGTTGCCATACTGCTTCTGAGGCCAGATGCAATTGAAGATTTTGTATAGGCCAACCATCCGCGACAGCTTTCCTGATATCATTGCCGACTTTGATATTGAATGTCAAGTCCAAATCGATCATTATTATAAGCGCCCAATAGTGGTCAGGCAGGGACGAGTACACTTACAGCAGCATCCGATGTCGAGCAAGATGGGATTCTTGCGCAGATCGATGAGCTTTTGCGCCTATTTGTATGCTGGATTTCATGAAATTTTTAATCTATTGAAACACGAGCCTGGCTAGAGTTCTTGCCTCATATGCACGCCTTTGAACATCCATGATATGTTTCTTGATATCTTCTTCATCTTGGATGCCCGTTTGGGTCTGATAAAAAGCTAAACTGCCCCCTTCGAGAGAATACAGATCCGGATCAAGTGGGTGTTTCTGATCCTCGAACATGCTCTGCGACTCCAAAAGGTCAATACGAACGGATATCAAAGCACGGCTAAGAGCAACGCATGACTTGAGTCAGCCATCCCACTAATTTTGGTTGAGCGAAGGCATATGCCCGGAAATTGCCTCAGATTTATAAGCACCTTTAAAAACCTACATACAGCCAAAAGGAAACAGGGTTTCTCACCCAGTCTATGGTTGGACCCATATAGTTTGATATGGCAAGGAAACTTGTTCGAATAATGCAATAATGCGTATCGAACTCTGACGAGCTCTATATTTGGACCACGGATCGAAGAAACCATGTCACCGCGAAATGCCATTGCTGAAGAACGAATCAACGAGGTATCATAAACTTAGACCCTCCCTTCAACTGGAGCGAGATGAGTCTGAATTTCCTTGGAATTTGCATCTCCAAACATGTCCACGTCTGCTTGAGTCACTTCCGTGCTACCTGTAGACAATGACAAAATACAAGCGCCGTCTCAAGCATTTATAAGGCAGTAAAAGGGACGAGAGGCAGCGTGTATGGTGAAGAGTTAAAAAAAGATGAAGCAAGAATGGCGAAAACGCAATGCCTATAGTCGTGAAGAGTTAAAAAAAGATGAAGCAAGAATGGCGAAAACGCAATGCCTATAGTCGTTCAAGGTGGTGACTGAGATGTTAGCTTTGTCACAGGGTTGTGGTCAATGGTTTCGGGCGAAAACTTTCTTCGAAGAAGTCTCCGACAAGGAACTGAGCTCGAAATTTTGAAGAGGATTTGAATAGTTTGTAACCACATTCACAGAAGCCTAGTTGGAAAGATTGGGCGGGGTGGGCAGTGGATTTACTGAGGGACGACCTTTTTGGGATATCAGCCAAAGACACATATGTCGTTGAATCATCCGCGACGGCTTTTCGAATATCACCACGCTGAAACAGGGCATAACACTGTCATTAAGTTACAGGTGAATAACGAGTAACAGCATCTCACATGAAGTAAAGGGACGAGCGCTGGTGCACAAGTTTCAGCGCCTTTTGATAGCCGTCAGGTTTGGATATTTCGAAGCTGACGGCGGGTAGAAATCCTTCGAATTGCTGTGAGATTCAACTCACCTGACACTGTTCAAGGAAACAGAAGAGATATACTTGACCTATTGTGAAGATGATTCTTGAGCTTCTGTTTTCCCTCCATGTCTGTTTGAGGGTTTCATCATTGGGCGGATATCGAGCAGCGTTTCACTATCAGCAGAACAACAAGGCACAGAGCTCGCGCGCAAAAGACACTAAATTGGTAAAATGATACAGTCAGTCCTTTTGCAACGGGTTTATGATCAGGGGGATTTCAGAGGTCAATACATGGCTATGAAACTTGGCTTCACTGAGCTTGGTGATCATTGCTGAAATTGTGTCCCCTTGCCAAATGTTTCCGGTGCTGGTTAATCCACAATCGGCGAGTAGTATCCTGCGAGATATGGCCAGAATGACGCCCATCGTCGAAAATGAGTACTTGAAGCGTAATAAAACAGTCAGTTCGCTGTGTTTTTTGGGCCGGTCGAAACACAGTGACGGTGGTTGATTCTTGAAGGCCTGCCAGTGAATAGCGGATTAGGCAGCGGTTTTTAGAAGTCTGCGATGAAACATAGTCAACTGAGATGAGCACTAGCCAAGATGTTTAAATTTAAAAAAAATCATAATGGAAATGGGTAATGCAGGTGACCTGGTGGGTCGGATCAGTGATGTACAGCTTCAGTTTACCCCAACGTAATTACAGTCTGACTCGCACCTTAAATAAGAGTGGCTTCATTTGGTTTGACAGACAACACAAACCTTGCCACGAATTGCGCAGTGAACGACAAACTCGACGACGAACTCGTTTTTTATTTGATTGAGATCGAATGTAAGAGTCTTATTTTTATTTTTATTCTTTTTTGTTTTTCATATTTAGGGGTTGTTGATCGTCATACTTATTCCGCTTTCAGGTTTTACGAATCTATCACGACTTATATAGCCCCGCGCAAACCTCTATCTCTCAACAACTTCATTAGTGACTTTCTACCTGCTATCATCTTTTACTATGCTACTGCTATCCTTGTTGTAACACCAAAGACTCTACCTGCTCGACTTGCATTGCTACCAATAACACTGTGGGCTGCTTTCCGTGCGGCAACACAGTTGGATTTCTCAGCTGGATATGAATTCAGTGAAAGACTGGTTTATATCAATCAAGGCCTAGTGGTGAGTCTGCTTAATTGAATCGTCTTGTACATTTCAACTGACCCGTCTTAGCTGGCAATGGTAACGTTGAGCATACGAGTCATAACATGGACTTTCAGAATCCAACCTTACCAACGCTTCAAATCTACAAATACCCCCATGGACGCCCTCGACCTTTGCTTCAATCTTCGGGGCATTGGCTGGTCATGGTCAAATGGTCTACGCATACCAAAGGAGAATCGCCCCACTTCTAAACCCAGTTTCATATGGCACTGTTTCTTTCGCATGGTGTCCCTCCTCGTTCTATTCGACTTCCTTCATTTCACAATACAATACCTCATCCCAGAAACATACGAGAACGCCCATGGTGCTACAATCTTCCTACCCACTCTTCCCATAATACAGCGATACCTACTCGCGTGGCTCGTCACTTTCATGGGTGGTTTGGTCGTGTGCAGCGCAATTCAAATAATATATTTGTTGCAAACCATTATCGCTGTCGGGCTTCTACGACACGAGATATCGCAATGGCCTCGCAGTTTTGACCGTCCTTGGCTTGCAACCTCTCTCAACGAATTTTGGGCCCTTCGATGGCATCAGGTTTTTCGGGACATGTTCGTGTCGTTTGGAGCTAAACCGCTTACTTACCTTACCGGTAAGGCTGGAGGGGTATTCGGGGCCTTCCTGGTTTCTGGTGTTTTGCATGACCTCGGCTTGTGGGGTATGGGACGCGGTACTGATTCACCCCGCGTTATTGGGTACTTCGTTCTAAATGGTGTTGGGGTCCTGTTAGAACACGTATGGAAGAAGGTCACTGGTAATCGAGTCCAAGGGGTTTGGGGTTGGGTTTGGATGCTCTTTTGGGTAGTTGGCCTTGGGATTCAGTTGGTTGAAGCATGGAGTTTGCGAGGGCTAATCGGAAGCAAGTTTCTTCCAGAATCGTGGAGACCAGGTCGACTCATCTATCAGGTTTTGGGTCTTGTAAATTAGTATATGATAACAACTACATAATACCCCGGACTACTCATGTACGGATAATACTATTCACAACTGCTGATAAGTTTAACACATGCCGTGATAGAATGGAAGACGATTGGGGTCAGCGTCTGCTTTAAAAGTGTATTTATCTGGCGACAGTCAGCAAAAGGAAATTTAACTAGCAATCAGACCCAAACTCACATAATCTGTGCGACCCAGCGTCCCAAGCATAACCAAAGTAACCCTCGTCATTGTAGGCGTTCATAGGCCACCGTTTGTATTGGTCAAGATTGGCATCCTCCTCGTCTTCAGGAGGATAATCGACCACATTTCCTGTCTGGGCGCTAGCACTAGTACTACCTTGCTGACTCGAACGAGGTATAGTGGCTTGACGATACTTGCCTCTTCCACTCGAATGTTCAGAAGTCGTTGTTGCATATAATGCATTGCGAGATGCATCCCAGTTGAGAGCTGTCACAGCGTTGTTTCCGGTTCCCAGTTCGTAGATGAGAGCACGAGCACGAATGTCCCAAAGCTTAACTACCTCCCCGCGTTGAGATCCAGTGAAAACAACTAAGAAAATAGACTTGTTAACATGTCCAGCATAAGAAGAAGAATGGAGTTTTACATGGGACACCGTCAGCATGAACGAGGACAGCTGCGGACAGCGCCTCTCTTTCTACTGTGCCGAGGATAGTCATTGCTGGAATGGGTGTCCGAACATCGAAAATCCTGGCTTTTCCGTCTTCGCAACGTGTGAGGAATACATTGGGGTCGCCGGGACTTGTGGAGAAGCCCTGAACCGTCCCACCATGACCAAGATAACGAGCAACCGTTTTCCCCTCAACATTCAGATCGATCGCGTGGCACTGGAAGGTCTTGCCATTTTGTGGGGTTCCACATAGCATGGTGCCGTCTTGCGAAGGGTGTTTATGCCAGTGTCCAATGGCAAACGGATCACCAGGTTCACCTCTAAACGTTGGGAGGGGAGGGAGTTTAAAGGTAAGGTGGGGGACATTCCCCGTGGATGGTTCAATGTCTTCTGGGTCGTCTCGCCATGTGTCGATGCTATCCTGCACCATAGCTGTGCCAATAATTTTTTTGCCATCGTCACCATGTGTGTCTACCTGGACCATATTCCAGACTGCAACGTTTCCGTTACGTGCTGCACGAATGAATTTGCCGTCGGGACGAAGAAGCACCGGACCCTCATAGCCTTTAGAGTTAAATGTATGCACTCGCTTTAACGGAGGGGGCTTCGCCGGGTCATCAGATGCGTCTTGGGGTTGAGGTTGAGGTAGGGTGTACGAATATGTTTTAATCCGGTCGTAGTCCGCTGTGATGATGAGGCTTTGAGAGCTGTCCACGACGAGTTGCTGACAGGGACCTGTCGTGAGGTCAAGTTTGACTGTGCGTTTATTCAAGAAACCCGACCATTCATCGTCTACTGTGACGGAATGGTCCACGAAGTAGCAAGTCATGTAAGGTATTCTGTTCTTCCACCCACCCATCGTGCTCACGGCGAGGAGGTTGCCATCCTCAGACATGAAGGAACTCCACGGGGCGGAGGTTTTTCCTGAGCTAACCTCACATCTAGCTTGGAAAATTGAAGTTGCTAGCGATTGGCTGCTTTCACTTCCAAGATGCTGCGACAAGTTATGGATCCCTGAGCGGAAACGAGCGCAACGTGTAGTCAACGGGTGGGGATGAGGAGTATTAGGCCATGCATCAGGTACAGGGATGGTTGCGAGAAATTCGTTTCTTCGCGCTTCAAATGACCTGATGAGCTGGGAGTCCAATAATGATTATAAGTAGGGATGTATGCGTACTATTGGCCACCTCGCGCTCTACCCCAAGCAACATCTGTAGTAAATTTAGGATGCTATCATCTCTGAGAACAGATGTTGCTAATCAAAACGTCCGTTTGGATAACTCATAAGAAGACATTGAAATCACGTACGTCTGCTTTTGCATGCTTTATCCTTGTCCTCGAGCAGTGGGCGATCTGGATGGCTATGCGCATATGATCGCAGTTCGCCTGTATCAAAGGGCGGATTTTCAGAAGCGCAAGCCCAATTTAATGCGCGATTGAGAAGAGCATCAGCCTTTTCAATAAGACGTTCTAAGGCAGGGTATTGAGCAGCATGGGCTTCTTCAATGACGCGAATCAAATCTTCGAGGTCCAGGATGAACTCTTCGACGAACTCTTCATGTCCAACTGCAGATTCAGGAACCTGACTGTCATAGGACTCGATGAAGCAGTCAATATTATGTCGTGCATCCGAGAGGCGTTGTTCAAAGGACATGGTAGCGGGCAAAGTAGGAAACCAATGTCAGGTCAGGATCACAGGTGCAATCCAAGTGGTTGTCCAATGTCCTTGATGCATCTAACGCTTTTCGGAAATAACCGTTCCTTGTGATTTGTATGTGATGATGACAGTCATGCATTGGCGTACCGTAGAAATTCTTTATCTTAATGGCCATGGATCATGGAAACCGTATAACGATGATTATAATGAATGTCAGGACATTGCCAATGTTCAGAATTGTGTCGAAAGTTGAAACTGTCACTCTTTGCTGCCAGTCTGCTGCCACTGCCAGTGGAGTGGATTTAAGCACTATGAAGCACGTGACTATTAATGCCAGATCAAGTTCTGTTCTGAGTGTTCACAAGAATTCTATTCACATTTCTGTCTGTCATGGCTATTGCTCGTCTTGCACAGAGACTATATACTCGCTCCGCTTATTCATTCAAAAACTACAGGTCATATTCAACAAATGTTTACGGAGAAAAACCCAGCAAATTGAGAGGTTATTTGTTTCGCAAACTTGAACTTGGCTCCAGGTCACTAAACACAGTCCCCAGCTTTCCCATTTCAACTAACACCCACACAAGCAGAAAAGAGACTAGCGAGATGGGCAAGCTTAATATGTGACGACAAGGTTTCCACCTCGGCCTTTCCTGATATATCAGAATTACTTGGATTCGAGTATAAGCGCCCCGACCGGATGGTTCCAGTATATTTCCCGGTCTGGGTATTTAACGCAGAGTTGGAGGTGAAGGCTACGCAGAAAGATACGCAACGTGATCTATCACTACAATTCGTAAACTCGTGCGCTTTTTTATGATGTTGTTTTGCGATCTTGCTAATGCCGATATTGAACAGGTATCTACCAGGTGTGTCAAGCGCAAGGATTCGTTATAGGGGCAAATCACTAAATCTTTTCTTGCAGGCTCACATTTAACGAAATTGGCTGCCGCACCCCTCTGGTTCAAAGACCCAGACTATCAATTCATGGATGAACTGCAACCGTTCACCGATGATCTACTACGACAGCATGACCTCGACGTTCAATGCATACCTTTTACTGTGTCCCCCTTCTCCCTTCTACAACTTGCAAAAACATTGCCATCAAGTGCCTTTGACCTTCATGAAGATGTCCAATTTTCTCCTTCAACCCTCAAGTCCACCGTAGTATGTTTTTGTGTTTTCGAATCTCGCATATTCTCATTTCTTCAGTTCTCAGCGTACCCAGTCCTCCTGCCGCTATATCTAGCACAGTATACGACGAAGGAGTCCGAAGGAAAGCCAAGTAGCTCTGTCACAATGATCGTGCAAGCATATTCATCCATGAAGGTACATTAATTACCTTGTGTTATTATGCCTGTACAATTGTGCTGACTGCCTGCTTGCAATTTAGGGATGCATCATGGCAGAACCTTTCTTCGACGTTCTCACAGACACCCACCGGCTCACTTTCGAAAAAGCGGCTGAAGTCAGTGGTTGGGACCTCTCCAACAAAGAGATTATCAACTTTGATGATGTCGACGACCAACTAAATGTGCTATCACCTGCACTTCAAACTCCCTTGATGACAGAAGTCTTTACCAAAATGCTAAATCGACTTCAACATGCGCTTCACAATTCCAACAATATCTCTCAATTGGCATCAATGGACCAATTTAGTCTGGCTGACCTGGAAAAGGATCCTCGGATACGGGAACTGTCGTTTGAGGAACAGACCGCCATTGACAAATATTTCCTGCTGTCGAACGAAATTGGACTATTGAAAAACCTAGTAGAGGTATTGTGCCAATTTATACCCTTTCTCACAACGCTGATGATCCAATATTATGTAGACCATCACTAACCCCCATTTCCACCAGCACGGAGAAGTAAAGATAATTAATATGGGGGGTGCCCCAGTTGGTCAAGAAGGTGGAGATCTCGAGGCCATGAAGTCCGCGTTTTCAGTCAAACTGCAAGATTTAGAGCAGGCCAAGGAGGAAGCAACGCCACAATGGCTTGTAGAATACCGCTTGTCACAGCAAAACGAATCAAACACGAGTTCATGACCCGGAGCTTCATCCTGGCTTGAGTGACTTATGACTTTTGGTCTCACGCAAATTTGTGCATTAGCAAACACATATATGATAGATACATAGGGTATGCGTTGATAGAGCAATAATAACTGATAACTGTCCAAAAGGTTCGAGAAAATGTCTAATAGTAGTGGTACATCTTTCTTCAAATCGCCGCTCGCATTACAATAAAGCAATCAGGGAAATGATGAACGCAAAGGCAGGAAGCAGCTTGTTATACTGGGACGGGAGATGCTGACGGTCTGCACCACTCCACCCAGGCGGCAAACCCAAGGTTACAGCAGCAATGGAATGCGTCGAAACACTGGTGGATACATCTCCCGCAGGATTCGTCACAAGCAGAGTTGTCACCAAAGGAGCAGGTGTGATAGTCGGAAAAGCAGATGTGTTAGCAATGGCCGTTTTGTCGCGGAAAAGGGCTGAATATGTTGAATTGGCGAGACCAGACGTAACAATACCACCTACGGTGACTGGAACTGAGGTATTGAAGGTATAGGGAGGTGTGGTGAACGTGGGTGTTGGGAGTAGAAAATTGGGAAGAGTAGTTTGAATGGTGGCAGAGTTAGCAGAAAGGAATGACAGAATGACGTTTGTATCTTGAGGTGACGAGTTGACAAGGGTTTCGTTGTGAAGAGAGTATAAGCCTATCAGGGGTGGTTCTTTACCATTAATACCGAAGCTAATATAAGGACAAGTGGATGTCAATTCCAGTCCGTTAATTAATAATAGGAGAGGATCATGAATATCACCTATAGATAGAATAAACAGTTCTCAGAAAGGCAGAACCTGGAAAAAGATTCAATGTCAATCAGCAACAAAGGCATTTGACCTACCCATCTGCCAATCTATTCCGTCAGCACTGGGAGGCAACGCTCGCGGCCATGACAAACAAAGATTTGGATTGCCTGCTGCTGGTCCTAGAATATAGTCTGTTGGGAGAAGAGTATAGTTTTTGGATCTAAAACTAGTTAAAATGCTATGTTCGGAGATTGCAAAGGATCTACGTACCCAAACGCGAATGACATAGGAACATTTGTATCACAAGGAATTGCCCATACACCTGAAGCATCCACTAGGCGGGATCCCTCAATGAGCGAGTATATCCTCGAAACCTATATAGTGTTAGCATTGTGTGTAATGCCCATAAAATAGGGTGGTATACATCTTGATAAGGGCCGTAAATTCCTGGCGCTCCTCTAAGCGATATTTAGAGACATTTAAAGTCAAGAGGGTCCAGAGTCGGCTTACACATCGAACAGAGCAAGAGAATGTGTTTGTCCCACAGAGGCATAGGTAGGTGAAGGGGTAAATTGGCTCCCATTAACCTTTTTTGTTAGTCAGTAGCGTACCCCCCAAGACAGAACTAGGCTCTTCTACACTTACAGAAAACCCACTCAATGGGATAGCCCACTGCAGATACCTCGAAGCATTTGTTTCCAAAAGAAATGGGGAGAATTGTGCAACCTTGTTCCAACCGATATTGGTAACATTGGTGACCACGGATGAGTCGACAGCGCCTGTAACTGTCCCGTCATATTCCGTTAGCATTGCTTTAAGTGAAGGACTATACCTAGGGTTAGGGAGCCAGACGAATTTCTAGCAAGACTAAGTCCAAACAACGGGTACTCCAGCAATCCTTCCTGTGCCAACCTCGCAAAAAACGGGGTGGCTATTCTTAGGATCAGCTTTTCACTGCATCGTCGTAACCAGCACAACAACATACAATTTGTACTTTGCGTAGGTATTGAGGACAATCTTGGAAACCCAAGCCCTAAAATCCCACTGATTTGATTTGTGAGTGACACGTTCGAGTCCTTTACAATACCTGCGAAATCGTGAACAAATACACCAACAAAGAAAAAAAGAAGAAAAGAAACCCATACCGAAAGCTTGGTCTGGCACCGTGAGACTTGAAAGCGTGAATGACTCTTTGGCAACAAAGCCTGATACAACTAACATCACCAAAAGGGATATAAGGAATGTGATCGGGATACACGACAGTCGAAGTGCGTACATGTAGAGTCAGCATACTGGGCTTGAAAAACTGTTGTATTGCTGTTCAGAACGCCAAAAGTAGGACTCCCGTATGACAATGGGTACCGCGGAACCAATGTGCAAGCTGGGCTATTGCAATCGGACGAAACGAGCCATATATCTGAAGATGCCGTATCCAGTGCGACTCGGAAGTTAATACTGCCAGCCTGGATAACGGTGAAGTATGACCTTTTAAAAGTGACATAAGCTGATTTGTTGCCCGCAGTCAATCATTTGACGATAGTGAAGACGAAAGCACACAGACGCGCTCCTGATGAAACTCGGCCAACTCACGCCGCAAACTCCCAAGTCTCCATGGTCCGGGCGTTTTTCATGAAACAAGAAAGAACGACACTCACTGTTTATCATCCGAGAACGAAAGTGTACTCAAGCCATTGCCAGACGTGGTGTTCGCTGCAGGAGACCTGGGCCGTAAGCTAGTCATTGGGGCATGACTAATTTGCAAGTTCAAGCCAGATGTTGGTAGCACCGAAGGGCCTTGCTGGAAGCTTGCATAGGAAAACGTGGGTATCGAAAGGAATAGAACCAAGCCCAAAATTGAAAGATTATGTCGCAACGTCCACCCCAAAGCGGTGGAACCAACTTCATGAGTGTTCACGTTCATTGCCAAATGGCACTCGATGGAGCGTTATGAGGAGAAGGACATTCAAGGACTTCGAAGCTTGACAATGAGATGAGAATAAGGTTTCGTAGCCATGTCAGGTTATTATACAAACCTGCTCGAGCTTCGTGTGGTAGTCGTTGGTCGAAACGGTCTTAGCGCAAATGGTCGAAGGGGTGTTCAATGAGGAGAATAATACGACGCAATAGATAGTCAGAGAAAGAGAGCGATAGAAAACGAGTTGATCAGAAAAATAAGAATAAAAAGGTCCAAGGCCAAAGAATGTGGTGTTGATTAGATGAGTGAATGTGTTAGAAAATCCAAATTGTGCGATTTCCCTCTTGGGAAACGTCCGCCAATGGCCGGGGTCACCGTGAACCCCGTCGCCGACACAGTATCCATATATCATCATCTCAAAAGGCAATACAAAACATATTCGCACCACAATGGAATTGATATCAATGTGGAATGGGTATCCTGTTCATCATGTATCTATACATCTGTGCCATTACCGTTGAGCACATGTGGCTACGGACTGTGGCTACCGTTGAGACCATAACAATGAAATTGACGAGAGATGATATATAAAATAAGGGATAGGAAGACAAAGAAAACTGAAGAGGTGTATTACAGGGTTTCAGAATGATACATCCGATATAACAGAGGTTGAAATGGGACGAACGAAAAGGAAGGAGAGTTAAACCAAAAAACGATTGTAAGGAGCGTCTGGGTCATCAAAGGACCTAATCAATGAGAGGCGTAATCATGGGTAGCGCCTATGGGACGGATCGTCAATAAGAGTGTAGAAAAAAACTTCATGATCAGATAAAAAAGGACGTGGAAAATGGATCAAGATATTGAAAGCAAGTGCCGGCAACAGGGGTTTATCGCTTTGCAAAAACTTTCTTCAATAATCCCAAAACCTTTGGAACATTTAGTTGGACATATTCCAGGTCAAGAAGATGTTTGTTGTCTTTTTGCTATTCATAATTGGGATTAGTATGAATGACTTGCAAAAAAGAAAAATCCCTTACTTTCTCCAGTAGATCATCGATTTTGAGGTCCATCTCGAGGATTGCCTTCTCCCGTCCTTTGTAATGAAGAGCAATAATAAACGTTCCAGGTGTTGGTGACGTGATGTTAAAGTAAATGTTGGGTCGTCTGATAATAATGTGAGGCATGTCAACCAATCAGGTTTGAAGCCAATCAAAACGCAACTCACCGATTATCTGGTACATTACTTTCAACAATAATTCCCTCCTTCTCTAGCTGCGCGTGAGTGAACCTATAAGGTCCAAGTACCACAGTCTTTGTTGGCTTTTTCTCCTTTCCGCCCACTGTCACAACACCGACACCCGTCGTGCTGCCCTTATCCTTGGAAGCCGTGAGACGCACATTCTGCAAGTACGCCTTGTATTGCTCCAACTGCGACCTCATGTAATTGTTATGATCACAGATCGTCTTGTACACAGCTTCTAAGGATTTGGTTTCCAGTACAACCTTTTCGCGTAAGTTGCCGAGATGAACCAATTCTGCCGCAACCTCGTCTTGCATCAGCTTGTAACCGTCAGATGCCTCCACGATCTTCAACTCCTCCAATTCGCGAAGCATTTCCTTGACTTTGATTCCCTTGCGAACCAGGACAGCATCCTTGGTCGTAGCTGCCCTTTCAGCGATAGCAGCCAAGTTGTAAGGTCTCTTGTCGGCAACGCCAGGAAGAGAACGAATTAGTTGAACAAATATTGACTTCGTCTCCATGTAAAGCATATCGCTGGAGGATACTGAATCCATGAGAGCGCTCTGAATGTCGTGAACTGGAGTTTCCCATCGGCTATAAAGGTTAAGCTCGATAGTACGATTTTCCTTTCGAGGAACTTGTGGGGGTGCCGGTCCAAGTTCGTCCGTAAGAATGCGAAGATGTTGCTTATCGTTAGGAGACTATGTGACGAACGCACATGTAAACTTCAAGTCCAGCTATACATATATATATATAACTACGTACCAGGGTTTCGATATGTTGAAGAATTAAAGAGTGGGTGTTGTACAATTCGTTCATTGTGATGTGAATCATAAGGTCCTTCTTTGAGAGAGCCATGTATTGATCCATCTAATAAAGCGTCAGAAAATGTATGTTCCTGCTCATGAAAGGTCGCGTACCTCCAAAGTGTCATAAAAATCGCCGACTTCGCAAAGGTTATTTAGGAATTGATTAATTCGGGCTTTGTTATTTTCGACGAAAGGATTCAACGTCATCATGTAAACCTCCTTGGCATAAGAGGGTTTGTTCGCCAAATTTTGCAGCATTTTAGCGATCTAGAAAAAGAGGGCAGTCAGAGGTCTGCAATGACAATTGTTGACCAACATACCAAAGTCAAAGTCCGTCGCGGGTGTTTGGCGGGCACGCCCTCCACGAGCATATAGGCCTGTGGTGTCACGATGGCAGGATTGATGAAACGAAGGAAAAAGAAGCCGCCAATCAGTGAACAAATGGCATAGTCAGTGGCTTCAGGGTATTTACGCTGTCAAATGATTGTGAGCTCGAAGAGAACGATACAAAAAATGTAGCAACCAACCCTTGTCAAACTACGAATCTGCTTGCAGATCCATCTGATTCCGTAAGGCACGCTCTCCATGCTTTCGATGATGGTCAACAGGAAGCTGTTCGCAATTTCCATAAGCATCGTTAGACGAGGAGCTATTATGGCTTGAACGTCTGGATTTTCAGCTGCGACTTCAGGAGCTACACCTCGAGGCAAGTTGGGCGGTAGGGAGCCTGTCTCCTCCTCAATTTGGTTGATCATTTGCTCGTATACCTTATAATGAACATCAATCAACTTTTGTATGCCTTCTCAAAAAATGTAAACATACCTTTACGGGATTTATTTCAAGATTCAGGTCTTTATGCTCGATCAAACTGTTGATTCGTTCCGCGAGGACGCTCTTAAGATAGCTCTGTCCAGGCCCACGCCGGGTATACGTTGTCATCATGCGAGAAACAGGGGTATTGGCGCGAAGTAGGGAACCAAACTCGGTGGCGGTTTCAAACTGAGCCGACAAGACTGATTGGAACATGGTGAGAAGAAGATGTTCTTCTCGGCTTTCGTACTGGTTTCCATAGAGCGTGAACATAACGGTTTGAAGGAGGGTATCGATTTCCGAGAGAGAAACTAATCTGCACAGTGCTGCGATATGGCGAGGTTCAGATTGAAGGAGGAAGAAAAGATTGGAGTATTGCTGCAATTTGCGGTCATCTGGGTAATGGCCCTCCGTTGGATCAACTTCTTCGAGCGTTCGTTCAACTTCGCGTTGCTATAATTCGTTCGTCAGTGCCCAACAGATGATATTCTGCAATCAAATATACCTCATCGAGCGCCATGCGATTTTGAATGAGAAGTGCAATACGAGAGTCGAGATAACGAACATCACGCTCCAACACGAAGTTCTTCTTGGACTGTGCTGAAATCTTTCCCTTTAGATCCCTTAGACGCTTTTGTGCTGTTGATGTGGATGGTCAACTAATTAAAATCAACGATTATTAAAAAAAAAACAAATACCTCGCGCTAGGTCATCTTCCACTTCTACATCCTGTTCAGCAGCCATACTGAACAACGCGGTAACGCTGTACCTGTTGGTGTTTCTGTTGGTCAAGCGACGAGGAGAAGACATGCTGGGTGACGTTGGCTGATCCGCGTAAGACATGGCGACCGTTCAAGGGTTGAAAAAAAGGAATAAAAAAGATTGTTTCGCAAAGGTAGTCTTCAAGAGCGAGTTGTTGAAATGGAATCGGTAGCCCGTAACGGCCCGCTCTTGCGTTTAACCTATAACGGGACCAGCGCTAGGAAAGTAGATAATATTTGAGGATAATAAGAGGGACGATGAAGTAAAAGGAGAGATGGAGGTGGGTGGAGGGTATACTTTGATGGGAAAGTGGACAAGAATGACTCTCGTTAACGTCCGTCGCTTGGGAAATCAACGACACTTGTCTCTTGTTAATCCACCTCCATTTTTCGGCAATGTCCTGGCACAGCCACAGGCACTCTTCATCACCCCTTCATGGCTATGTCTACCATGATAATATTTTATATCAATCGTATCATCTCTTTATAAACGTAAAGTAACTTTACAATCTCACATAGTTATCCTTGTTGCTAAAACCAGGTTTATTCCTTGATGCACGTTTTGGGGTGCAACCCTCGAAAGGTCCTTTATGAAAGATGTTAGATAATCCCAAATGTCCGAAAGATTCATTGTAACCACCCTTATTATAATTGACGTTGATCATGATCACGAAGGACATTTCGAACGCAATTTGAATTCACAGAGTTTAAATTTAAAGCTGCCATTGATGATGCAACATCTTCAAATTGTCACGTGCATGGGCGCCTATCGTTGGACAGCGCGAGCAGGGGCCTCACACAGTTCCGAGGTTCCGTTATCAGCGCCCTTGAAGGGTTATAAACGTCTCGTCTCTTCCTTTTATAGCGTTATGTGCTTAAATCTTTGAATATGTTTGTTTTGAAAGACACAGCCCTCGTTCAGCCTCCCTGTCCTCCTCTCATCATCATGCGGTTAACAACGCCATCTCACGCACTCTGAGCACCTGACAGGTGAGCCTGTACTCATCACCACGTTTCCACAAAGCTCACCTCATTTATCTTTTTCTGTCGGTCTTATCATGTTGTTTCCGAACTCGACCTGCGATGGTCACGGCACACTTGTGTATGTGTACTTCATTAGACAAAGGGTTCATATTCAGTGCATGTATGCTATAGTGGTCTTAGTATCTTCCACCTTCGGAGTAGACTGGGTTGTATCGACGAATGTGATTGCTGTCGTTCGGGAAGGGGCGGGACACTGGGCCTGCGCCACTGTTGTAACGAACGACAATGGATGATCCAGTGAACTGTAAGACAGCTTTGAGTTTTTGGGACATAAATGTTGATTGTATAACATACAGCACCAATGATGTTTGCGAAAGACAGAACAGTTCCAACAAGCCATCCGCACCCTTCGACGTTCACAGAAACGCGTTCGTTCTAGTTCGAAGGAAAGCATGCATGCGCAAATTACCTCTGGTCAGACCTGAGAATTGACAAAGCATTCAAATGGCATCGTACGTAGGCAAATGCACGAAGCTGAAATTTGACATACACAAGGCAACTGAGCACCCATTAAACAAGTCGATGGAAGCGAGTATGTACTTACATTGGCAGGGCTCAGGAATCGTTGGTCAGACTCTTGGGCATAGTAATGTGCAGTGTTGTAAGAGTCAGGCTGACTACTCTCCGGGTACACTCCGCGGGAATCGTACGTCTGCAGTGTATATGTTATTTCAAGTTCAATATACGATCATCATTGCTGGCAGCGGTCATGTCTACCTGATGCATATTGCTTGGTGGATCGAAATTGTCGTGAGCTGCAGAATAACGCTGGGGTTTGGAAGTCATTGAAAGGTGCAGTGATAGGTCTCGAATAAGGGAGGAGAGGAAATCATGGGACTTTATATGCCAGCGAGTATGGTTACATCCCGAGATTAGGAAATAACGGAACGAGGGGATCCACAAATACAGATTACAGTGACGAGATTGGCGTACAGCCCAAGGGGCATGTGTTGGGTTATGAAATAATTCTACTGGCTTCCGTAATACAGCATCAAACCTTTCTTGACGGGTCGTGTGCGTAGCGTCTAGTAGCGCTTGGAGTCAATTGAAATAAAAGAAACAATCATATACTCTGGGGCTGAAAATATGTATCTAACTCGAACACTTGACTGATGGACGTTTCGACTTGCGCAAACGTAACGATATCCTTATGTTATGATCTAAAGTATTGATAGTGAGATGCAGGAAGACGAGAAGCTCAAAAACTTGGAAAAAAGAAGGGTTTTATCTGGAGAAAAGCTGTGTTAGGCTGTGAGAGTTTCTGGTTCTATCAATAAAGTCACGTGTTGTAATCTGTTAGGGGTCGAGGAAACATAAAGCTAACGATGATCAACCCAAGGCGTTCATCTTGGCTGTTGCGTTTTACTATCATGCCTAATCTTTTGGCTATCCAATTCAAAAACACATATCCAACAGATATTCGCTCACCGACACGCCACTATATATTCGAATTTGCCGGTGCACACCCTGATGAGTTCAAAGACGATGTTCGAGAATGGCAAGAACTTCGGAAGGAGGGGGTTAGCGGTCTCGTTCATGAAAGTCGGGTCGAATCAGTCCTCAAGTATGTCCTGTTGCCCCGTTGAGGTTGCATTAGTCACCAACAAACTATCAGATACAATGCGCAGCTCGTCTCAGTCTTGACAAAACTTCCCTCTGATGTGAGTCGGCGTCCAACCGGGGGGCAACCAACCGTCTCAAAATATTTTTTTTCAGATCCAATTGGCATTTTCCTATACTTCTTCCTTTAATCCGTCAGGTGGCTTTGTTACTTTGAACAGCATCGTTTTTGAACGTGCTGCAGTTCTGTTCAATCTCGCTGCTCTCTACTCCCAGCTCGCAGGAGTGCAAGACCGGTCCAGCGCAGAGGGAATCACTCGTGCTGCAAGCAATTATCAGGTTCGTACTTCTCGAAGTACTATTTTCTTCTTGATGCCAATCTCTAATCCCAGTACGCTGCTGGAACGCTATCCTTCTTGCATAGTTCTGTCTTGCCCGGTCTGGTTCTCACTCCGGAGGATGAAGATGTCCCACTCGACCTGTCTAATGAGATTGTAAAGACTCTGGAATACCTCATGCTAGCACAAGCTCAAGAATGCTCGTGGCAGCTAGCCAAATTAAGTGCGTTTATTGCACAATGCTGGTGAACTTGACCTGATGATTTGTCACAGATCAGTTCAGAAACTCGTTGATTGCTAAAATTGCTGCAGGGGTTAGTGAAACACCACACGTGCAGATGTTACGACGTAACTGACGGAGCAGCGACGCTAAAGACAGCGGAGTTATACAACTTGGCCGCCAGCACTATTCAGGAAGCTGCAAACCAAGTTAAGCAGGCATTTCCATCGGTAATCTGTTTGAATCCCCTATGTCTTCTATCTCTCATGAACGACACAGGATTGGCTTTCCCATATGCAAGCTAAATTTCATCACTTCATGGCAGTAGCGGAGTATAGAGAAAGTATGGTGGAGTACGGGGCCAATCGGTCGGTCCCTCTCCTTCTGCGAGTGCGCTTCAAGCGCTAACGTGATGCCTAGATATGGTTTCGAGATTGCGCGGCTTTCAAGAGCACTCTCAGAAGTACAAAAAGCCTATGATCTTGGCAAAAAGGGAAAAATTGCGGCTCCTGTGCTCAATGACATTCAAGTATGTCACTTTCGGGCCTTGATATTCTCTTCGCTTATACCATTTTCCAGTCTCTTTTAGAAACGCTAAAAAATTCGGACATTCGAGCTCAAAGAGACAATGACCTAATCTATCACCAGAATGTCCCAGCCTATGCGGCACTCAGCCGCATTGAGGACAAGAAACTAGTTGCATCAAAGATACCGTCTGGACTCTTAAACCCCACATCTATTCTTGGCAACTCGCGCCCGCTGTTCAATGAGCTTGTTGGATGGGGTGCTCGAGAGGCAATCAGTATGTGGATAATATCCTTAACGAAGACCCTCCCTCACGCTTTTAAGGTATCTATAACGACCGAAAGCAGAACATCATTCAAGAAAGACTAATCGACGTTGCTTTAGCATTACAGGATGAAGCAGATGAGTGGGTAAATGCTCGGCCATCTTTGGATGTGAATTGACAGATATCTTTGCAGAACATTGCGTAAACTCAATCTTCCTGCGTCATTGGAGGCACTGGAACGTCCAGTCGGGCTTCCGCCTAGTCTCCTTCGGAAAGCCGAGGAGATACGCCTTGAGAATGGCCCAGAAAAAATTGAAGCATCCATAGAGGATGTTGAAACTCTCGCCCATCAAGACCTTGCTCTCTTGGAAGAAGTGTGTTCCTGCCAATCAACTGAACTCCCGATTAATTTCGTCTTTTCTACAGGCCCTCGATATACTGGATAACGAAGCATCTGAAGACGAAGATGCTCGTAAAGAGTTTCCCCTGACCCGCTTAAGGTCCCATGAAGCAAATGTAGAGTTGATTGAGAAGTCAAATCGCTATCGAAGCATCCTTGCGCAAGCAGCTCAAAGCGATGAATCAGTTCGTCAGAAATGGGACGAATGGGAGGAAAGCATCAGGGAACTGACTTTGGACGAGGTCAATATTCTCTGCTGATCTGCAGTTCGTTGACTGACAATGACTATCATAGGCCATCTTGGAGGCGGCTATCCCTTCGTCGACGGTTTCTCCCACTGCGCAGTCTACTCCTCAAGGAAGAATCACAAGGGAACATGCTCGTGCATTACGCGTCAAGTTAGAGGAGCTGGATACAGTGCGACAAGATTATGAGCAATTGGTTCACCGTGCCCAATCTTTGGCAGCTGCTGATGATATTCAACCTCGAATCGTTGTGGCCTCGACTGGATTTCAACAATTTACTCAAGTAACCCCAGAAATGTTTGAAGATATATTGACAGAGGAGCTGGTTAAGTTTGATAAGTTCTTGTCGGAAATGGTCGAATTAGAAGGGAAACAGCGCGATTTATTGAACCACATAGAGGTGCGATCTTCTCGCTTGAATGCAACTAATATCTTATTGATGATCCGGCTAGATCAAAAACAAAGAGTTTCTGGATTCCAGGAAGGACGACCCTGCTGTCAGAGACCGAGCGAACGCATTGCAGTCACTGGAACACGCATATTTCAAATACAGAGAAATCAATCGGAATTTAGAGGAGGGATTTAAGGTAAACTCCGATCAACTCCAAGACCACTGGTTCCCTATATCTCACTGGATTGTCTTCAGTTCTATAATGATCTTGCCGGCATTCTGGTCAAATTCAAAGATGTTTGCAGAACATGGAGCTTACATAGAAGCCAAGAGATACAGTGAGATTCGTTTGTACTTGAAGTTCGTCATCTAACGCGATGCTTCTGTATCCAGTGCTTTGACAAGGTCCGCTCAGATGCAGTCCATGACCTTGCATTCTGAAAATATTCCGGATGCCCCTGCGCAAAAATCTCTTTCGACCCCTAATCCATATTCCCGTAACGAACCACTAAAAAAATCATCCCTGGGCCTTTCTTCAATGTCCTGGGAGGATTAACCAGAATTGTAACACTTAACACCCCCCAAAGTTTATTGGACCCATTTTAGAGAGGCGATTTGGCCGCTTTCAGCGATGTTTAATGTGTATCCTTCATTGTATCACTTATGTATCCACTAGTTTTTAACCATCGAATACTACTAACATTTACTGTACTAAATATCTGTGAAAGATGACACCGTCGATAGTTTCACCTGGAGGCTGTGCTTCCATATGTAGCTCCATTGAGTTTCAGTTAATATTATTCAAATTGGCTGACGTCTACATTCTCGTCCTTGCCCTTTAAATCATCGCCACACATACTTTAACCTTTCACTAGTTCTTGTATACTTTAGAAATCATGACTAAGGCTCGGAGAAAGAGTGTCGACTCCTCAGAATCCTCAGATTCATCAGACTCGTCGTCTTCGCACAAGAAACCCAAGGTCAAAAAGGCCAAGGACGACAAGAAGAAGGAGAAGAAGGAAAAAGAAAAAAGCAAAGACAAGAAGAAGGATAAGAAGGACGAGCACGATCAATATGATCATGGTAATGACGTTGATCAAAGGTCCTTCAGAGGGCAGGCTGTGGGGAACCACGCAACGCTTCCACCATTCCCATCTCCCCACCACTTTCCAGCTCAGTCTTCGAAAATGTCCTTCCCTGAACCAGGACATTATCAGCAAGCATTTGAAAATAACCAACCTCCCCCTCCATCAGGCTATCGCATTCCATCAGTCACTGCTGAATCTCCTGAATACTTTCAAGAGACCATTCTGCACCAGGCCGGCGATCCTCCCTTCCATGATGCAGATGGCTCGCCCATTTTCATAGGTTCAGCGATCATGGAAAACTCTGTCCACCCATGCAAGATCGGCCCACACCTCCAGAACTTTGTAGCTGTGCCTTACGGTGGCGGGGAGCATGTTCACGACGGACGTTATGATTTGCTTCCATTCAGGGGCCATGAGATGGAGTGGGTGCCGACCTCTTACGGCGCCATTCCCGAAGGAAGACGCCCAGTGGAGGGTGGATATGAAGAAGACGGCCAAAAGCTCTACCACGCCGCCGCCAAAGTATATGGAATCAAAGTACCAGGTAAAACTGGCGTGCATCTGTAAGTCAATATAATTAAACCACATCACTGGCCCTTTCTGATTTAGCGTGGGCCTATTGAACAGTGGTGGTGCTCGAATTCCTTTTGGAGGGGGCGAACATGAAATATCGGATAACTATGAGATTTTGTAAGTACCGTCGAAAGGATTCCCAAGTACTGTGACTCTAACTTCTGCCACCCAGGTGCTGGAGGTATTGAAGATAATGAAACGAGCCCACAACCTCACAGTGTACAGTGTGCAATAGCCCAAGAGGCCAAAGTTTCGACTTAAGCAATACAAGCACAGGAAACTATTGTCGAAATCTTGTATATATATGAAGTTTTTTAAACAGTTATTTTATCGATTGCATGGCGTTCTAATATTCTTCTGCGAACTGGACCAGGGTAAGTCCCTTAGAGCGCGCGAAAAAAAAGGGATCTATCGTACTTATATATTGATACTGAACAGCTGGATTCACCCCGATAGCGATAAATTGATACCGTTATTCTCTGTTTGCCTTTACAAGTGCTTCTATTTCGATGTTAAAGCTTCGACGTCTCCCATTTGAACTGTAAGCTGGAGGATATGTCGTTGCCCAGACGCAATTCCCAATGCCACCGAGTCTTGACAAATTCAATTAATTTATGGAACATCATAAGCTATTGCTGTTTATCGTCGTAGTCACTTGCAATTGTCAACGTTTAGATTAAGGGAACCGCGGTGCTCACCTCAGCTGGTATGTGGTGTTGTCAAGTGTCGACATGTCATGACCGTCCTTTCATTGATTTGGGCGGGTATCAGCGCCGCAACAGCCGGCCACGAGAACAGCTCATGCTCATAAGTAGGTCCAAAATTCAATTCTAAATAGCACTGATCATTGAAGATTGTAGTAATAACATAGGGTAGCATCTGCCTTTCGGGCAATCGCCTTCGTTTGATGATGTGGGGGAAGTCCGAATTGATACCGGCGCGAGCACGTTCGTCAAAACCCACATGCTGGTATAAAGTAACGCTTCCACAATCTGAACCTCGCTGACAAGAATTTCGTCAGCGTTTGTCGCAGCCTGATGTTAAAGTCAGAACCACAGTATCGTTCAAGGAAATGTTTATGAAATGAATTGTTGGCAGCACGCGCATATAATTATAAGCGCTCAAGAATGTCCAAACCTCTACTCACACGAGCCCAAACTGTCCCACTCATTTACCTATGAACGCTTCTTCCCAAAACGAACGTGCGGGGCCAAGTTGTCTGCTTCGCTGTCCATCATAAGATGATAATCTCGGCAATATGGCTATTTTTTGTCATCTGATTCCGATTTATTCATACAGACTTTAGAAGAGGCGGAGTGACGAAAGGAGGAGACCAGTTGACCAATAACTGAGCAGTGCGCAACCCTGCTTTCGTATTTACATCAGATTCAAGATTTTATCCCAGCGGAGGAGCATTCATCCATGTGCTTAGGGAGTGTCATAGTAGCATCGTGTTAAGGTACATTTTTTGACTCCTATGAGCCATCCGTGCGCCCAGTTGCGGCAGAAATGCAACGTGGGATGCAGGCTTCTGTGAATGAAATCTATAGGTTGTCAAGAAGGCGAAAGGTAACGTATAAAAGAGATGAAGCTCACCGTCTTCATTTCGGAACCCGACCCTCTACACCCTTTAGCACCTTCGACATTATGCCGATTAAGGGAACATCAACCAAGCTCCTTGCAGTGCTTGCTGCGCTGAACGTCCTCCCCGCGTTTGTCTCTGCGCAAACATTTCAAAGGCTGGGTGCTTGCCCCACATTGGGCTGCATCTTCCCTCCTGATCAGACTGACTTCCTCGAAGGCCAGCTTTTCGACATTCGCCTCGAAGTCCACGCCCCAGTCAATGGCAGCGAGGCTACCAACAACGGCGTTCCAGACGAAAAGTTCACGTTCTGTATTCAGAGCGGGAAGGGCAAGTGCGAGGACGTGACCAAATTCTTCAAGATTAAAGATTCCGAACTTGAGAAATGGGACTTCAGGTACGTGCTTCTTTTTCGTTCAAAATACTATTCTGATCGTGTGCGCACCTTAAAACAGTTATTATGAGGATCTTTTCGCAAAAGACGCTAAGACACCAACTGCAGTCAACGTCGCCTCCAAGGCATATCGTGCTGTGAGTCCAAAAGTTCCTTATGATTGGTCATAACATTGATGACGCATATGCAGCTTTCGCTGAAGGTCGGTGTCTTGTGCACTGTGTCAATCTGGGTTCTTCTTTCTAAAAATAAAGCACAAACCATGTAGGCCGGCGATTATACGGCAAAACTGACATACAATGGTCGTAGCCAGACCATAGCGCGTTGGAACGTCCGCAAGTCCGGAAGGCGAAAGGCCAAAAACGTGCTGTTCTTCATCGGAGATGGTGAGTCCCATGAGGGCTTGTATTTTGGGCGCAATTGCTGAAAATAATGTTTTGTGTGACGTAAAGGAATGACCCAGCCTATGATCACTGCCGCCCGTTTGATAGCGCACAAGTCCATCAATGGTCGATACCAGAGCCTCATGCAAATGGATCAGATGGACAACCTTGGACACCAGATGACACATTCCATCGACTCCTTCATCACCGACTCTGCTAACTCTGCTACCGCATTGTACACTGGAAAGAAGTCCTCTGTCAACGCGCTCAACGTATATGCCGACAGTGTGAGTGAACTTTGATTGCTGGAATACCAAAAGGCTTACGTGTTTCAAGTCCAAAGACTCCTTTGACGACCCTAAAATCGAAACCATCGCTGAACTCTTCAGGCGTAAAATTGGAGGCGCTCTGGGTATCGTTTCGACAGCCTACATTGCCGATGCTACGCCTGCCGCTCTTTGTGCGCACACTCGCGACCGTGGTCAGTCAGCATCGGTTGTCGTGGAGTATCTTAACAGCGCGGCTGCCATCAAACCGAACCTTTCTTGGCCCACGTCTTGCAAGCAGCCAGACGTTATCTTCGGAGGAGGCGCTGAACAATTCTTCGCTGGAAAGGGATCTCCCAACGGTACCGACTATTACAAGGCTTTCCAAGACAAGGGCTACAACGTGGTCTTGAACAACACTGCTTTGCAAAACACAAGTAACAAGAAAAAGACGCTTGGTATTTTCTCGAGTGAGTAATTTCTTTCTATCCGTGACATTTATCACTTGCTGATTACCATATTCTAGCCGGTAACTTGTAAGGGGTTGATCCAATGACGAACGCTTATGGAGTGCTCACCAAATTACGCAGGGCCAAGTGGATTGATCGTAATGTTCTGCCCGAGAACCTGAAAAACCAGAAGAACAGCCCGACGGGAGATGGCACCGATGCCTTGGATCAACCTGGCTTGAAGGACATGACTCTCAAGGCCATCGATATTCTCCAGGAGCGAACGAACAAGAACGAAGGCTGGTTTATGATGTGAGTGTCCGATAAGACCTGGGTTTCGCATGCTAATCTCTTCGAACAGGGCTGAAGCCGCGTCTATTGACAAAGTTTGTTGTTTTGCGAGTCAAAATATTGTTTTTTGCTGATTGTAGAGACAGATGATGCACGCACTTGACTATGACCGGGCCCTCGGTGAACTTCTGGAGCTGGACGACACGATTCGGGCTTCGATCGCTCGTAAGTATTATGTGCTGGTCGGAATCTTGCATGTCCATTGACTGTGTTACAGACCTCAAGAAGATTGGCGAGTACGAAGACACATTGATAGTTATCACTGCTGACCATGGTCATGGATTTGTGAGTACATTTAATTTGTGCTTTGGATTCCGACCTGTTGAAAGTACCACATTAGGATGTGTTTGGTGGAGCGGATACCAAGTACCTTGCGGCACAAACTGGGGATCGTAAGAAGAGGGCCGCCGTCGGTGTTTATGCCAACTCTGGGCTTAGTGGCTACACTGTTGCACCTGACCAGTCACCAACAAACCAAACAGTCGTATTCGGGGCTGAGGGACCGAATTTCCCTGTCCAATGGAACCCGCGCTATGCTTTCGCGGTGAGTTAGTTATTGTGTATCATAGTCGGATGGGGGTTGAATATTGTGCGACCAGGCTGGGTTTGGGGCAAATCCAGACAGGCGCGAGACATTTGGCTTGAACACGAACGGCCCTCGTGTCCCAGCCGTTTCAAGCAGCGACGGTGTTACCGTAAATCCTGCTGACAATCCAGATGGATTCACAGTTAGTAAGTGATGTAATTGCATGTCAGAAACCTCTCGAGTGGAAATTGACAGGATTACAGCGGGTACATTGCCAGTTGAAGAGTCCCAGGGAGTTCATTCTCTCCAAGGTACGTGCTTCCAGACATTCCTAGTCAACAAAGACTTATGACAATGGAACAGATGTATCAGTGTTTGCAAATGGACCTGGATCTGAGGCATTCCGTGGAGTTTGTAAGTGTCGAAAATCTGAAGAAAGAACAAATAATTAATGCATTGTACAGATAATAGTCCTGAGATTTTCTTCAAGATTGCGGATGCGCTTGGATTGTAGAATTAAGAATGTTGAATCAACAAAGTGTGAAACAATGCACGTGTAATACAAACAAAGATAAACAACATCGCGACTTTGAGTTCTTTGATGTGAATGCATCGTGTTTTCGTGTTTCTCTGCTCTTGTTCTTATACTATCATCAATCGAATCTTCAATTTATTGCCCAATTTCTCGATTTTACGAGTTAATGTCCTTCTCGAGCACACCACTCGGTCAAGGCAGACGTCTCGATCATAACACTTTTCACGGAAAGCCATCATCCTCCGGAACAACTACTTACACTTACGGGTCAGCTTTTCCCCATTTCCTTTTTTTTTTCTTCTTATTTTACTTATTATTATTTCAAATATATTAGGCCACCACCTTTGGGTTCTAGATCACCTCCACAAAACGAAAACGACGGGGCTTTAGCTCGGTTTGCCCGTCTCAAGCAGCAATCTAAGCCACCCTCACAGCCAAAGGTTCTCACTTCACCTCCTCGCCCTGAAAAGTGGTCTGTCAAGGATACATCTGTTAACATTGCAACCGCATTCACTCAGGCAGCATCTGGAGATATGAATACTTCATCTTTTTCAAACCCTAACAACGCTTGGGCCTCCGGTTCACGACAGAACCTTCAAGTCCCTAGAAGCACCTCAGTCGAATATGAGGCCAGCGCGTCAAACGTAACCCGCGATCGCAGGCTCGCCCCACCTCCACCACGACTAGCAAATTCCTCCATGTCCAGGAAGCCGCCGTCGAAACAAGCCTCTTTTCGCTCAGTACCAGATTCCGAAGGAGAGGAAGAGCAGTCACTTACCCTGAATGGTCGTGCCAAAAGTCCTTTCGAGACCAGTATCAACTATGCCCGACAAGCTCTGGAATCCGCCGTTTACTACGTCAGGCAACGCTCGCAAGAGCCTTCTGGGGAACAAAACCCCAATGCCAACACGACCAATGAATCCAGCTATGATTATGCTGCTGAGGAGCAGGCCTTCCAATCAGCTAAAAAATCAACGGCACGTAGAGGTCGCATATCTACCGACAACAAGGCTTACAAACCCTCACAATCGGAAGACGAATATTCATCAGAATATTCTGACGACGGGAAAAAGAGGAAGAAAAAAACCAAGAAGATTAAAGGCCTCAAACTTCCAATTATGGCCGGAGAGAAAAAAAGGAAAAAGAAACCAAAAGGCACTGCTGGGGGGGCAGATGAGGATGAGGAAAGTGAGAGCGATGATAACACCCAGGAAATTGTGAGTTCCCTTTATCTCCGCTCAATATTTCTGCTTAACTGACACGTTACTGCAGCAATCCCAGCAGTTACGCGCATCGCTGCCCCCCAACCACAGGGCATCAGTATCTCGGACGTCCTTAGAGCCCCCATCCATTAGCATCGACCATATTGACGACTCAACAAGTTTTGCGGAACAGGGGCTGCAATCCATACCCGAAGTGGAAGAGGAACACATCACAGAAGTACAACAACAACAACGCGCACCTTCCCGGCCTCGTGAACGACCCCGCTCTCGCTCTCGATCACGTCCACCCTTACCAGCACCATCAAACGTTTCCATAGGTGGTTTTTTGGGCTCAATTGTCAACCTTGGGGTCATTTCCGGTCAAGCCTTGGGCAATGGCTTTTTATCAGTCTGGAATTTCCTTATGTACCTCATTGGGCTTATCGCTGGCAACTTTATTGACCTCATCATCCGGCGACCAGCGTCTTGGGTTAATGCATCTGCTGGACTGCAATTGTTGGTCAAGTACTTGCTGCCGGGGGCTGTCCTGCTCGCCGCTCTCTATATCATTCCTGAAACGACTTCCTCTGCAGTATCCAGCATCCGATCATATCTTCCATCCATATCTTTCGGTCATTCCAAGGCTCCTCCCTATATCCCCTCTGATATCCCTCCCTCCAATCTAGATGAGCTCATTGACCGACTCTCCCGTGTTGAAAAGCTCATTCAAGTTCTTCAAATTGATACGCAAACATCGGTTCAGAAAACTGAAGATGGTCTTACAAAGTCTTACAATGAACTTCTTACGCAGCTCGGCAAATTGCAGAGCAAGCTAGAGGTGGAAACCCGCAAGGCGTTGAGACAAGAAGCGGATGCAAGAGAAGGCGTTGCACGGGCGGTTAATGGGGTGAAACAAGAGATGGAAGTTTTGCACTCCCAAATCAAAGTTCAGGAAAAAGAGAGGGAACGTGAACGAAAGGAGAGAGAGAGAAACCCTCCAGCTGGGCATACAGTCGTGGAGGTCGACGAAGAGGCAAAGGCCAAGCTGAAGGTCTTGGAGGAGAAACTTGGCAATGTCGAAGGAGGTGTTAAAGAAGCCATTGAACTGAGCAAAAAGGCCGTATCTACTGCTCAAACTCAACAGCAGCAATCCTCCAAAGACGCAAAGGACGCCGCTTGGTGGAACAAGTTGGCTTCTGGTACTAAATCTGGTCTCCAAATCAAGTCTTCTGATGGTCAAGATGTCACTTCGCTCATATCTCACCTCGTCACAGACGCCGTGAGCCATAGTCTTTCGGCAACAGATAATGGAGTCGGTCGACCGGACCTTGCCGCATCTGCTGGAGGCGCGCGAGTTATTCCCCATCTCACATCCCAGACATTGTCAGTTCAGCCTGCTTCGCTGACGCAACGCCTTTCTTCGTTCTTTGCCGGCCGCTCTCCTACTGCGTTTGGTCGTCCTCCTGTCACTGCTCTCCACCATGAGACTCAGAATGGACATTGTTGGCCCTTCGAAGGCAGCCAGGGTCAACTTGGTGTCGCACTCGCAGCTCCAGCGTTTGTAGATTCGATCACCATTGACCATGTGTCTAAGCAATTGGCATACAATATGGGCTCGGCGCCGCGTGTTATGGAGGTCTGGGGTATGATTGAAGGTCAAGATAATGAAGAGCGGGTCCAGGCATGGCGCGAGAAGCGGAAAGCAGAGGCAGAGAGTCGGGGGCAGGATGCACCCCAGGAACCAGAGTATCCGGCCACATTGGGCAGATACCCCGAATTCCTCAGGCTTGCCAACTTTACATATGATATCAACGCAGGGAATTCCGTACAGACGTTCCCTGTCGAGGAAGAAGTCAAGAACCTTGGTGTGGACTTTGGGGTTGTCGTTCTGCGCGTACTGAGCAATTGGGGGCGCGATCAGTTCACCTGCCTCTACCGGTTTAGAGTGCATGGCGAAATATTGATGGCTGGTGAAGAGCAACAACTCAAAGCCCATGCTGACGATTCTTCATGAGAGTCATTCCCCTGCCTTGTTACAGCTATTGCTGAACAAGGACAAGCTGGGTCTCTAGAGTTACGGTGACGCCCTCTAATGACCGTTTACGACTTCCCTGATATCATACAGCTCTGCTATTGGAGTACTACTATTGACGTTCTTTTATTGGCTACCTCCCGTATTTTATTGTGCTTACTTATCTTTATATTGCTGGATTAGATCTTTGTACTTTTAGTATTATATCTAGCCCAGGGCCTTCCTCCTCCATTCACTTACCCTTTCATTCGTTCCCAATGTCTTATTAATTTCCCTCACTGCGATACGACCCTCCTGCACTTCCTTTTATCTCTCAATTGGGCTTTTCTTAATCTTTCTTCCTTCTTTCAATATCGCTTTACTCATTGCTGTCGTGTTTCGGTTTCCATGTTACGGTTACAGTTACAGTGCATGCCATCAGTAGATTTCATTTCTGCTTAACGAACAAAGATCGAACTAATCTCCCACTCTCTTTTACGTCGACATCGCTCAATTACTGTCCTGTCTCTACATCACTGCGCATTTCTTCGTCATTTCCAATTTGCCATCTTTGTTTTTGTAATCAGAAATCGATATGTCTGATTCATTCTGTATCAATCGTGCACCTTAGAGCATACTTTGATAGCATTGTACATCGTAGCTACAATATATATTTTACGTAGTCGATTTTTACTATGTTTTGTTTCTACTGAGAGGAGCTGGAAGACATTGGTGAGGTGAATTGGAGTGGTGGAATGGGTGTCTCGCGCACAGCTGATATCGCCCTTTGTATGTTCAACTGTTTACTTCTCTTCGATACCTCCTGTGTTCCGTGTGGAGCGAGCTTTTCAGCTGCTTGGACGCCTTCTGCTAAGGGGGCAGATGTGTGATATACAACACCCTCGGAAATGCCAGCAAGAGCAGCCGCAATGACATTTTCGTCGTCGGTGTTTCGATGGGAAGCCAACTTCAACTCGATGCGATTGTTGAAAACGGCCATCATCGTCGAAGCATACACCTTGCTTATGATAACGGAAGTTATTTGATAGTAGGCTGGTGTGTTTTTGAGCACAACTAGAAGCGAGAACGTAAAATTGATAAGGACAACAGTGACTGTTATTGCAAGGTAGTTGCAGATGATCATGAGCGTTCGCTGAAAAAAAAGAGAGATAACACATTTACCTGTCAGCGCTCCCGTTTGAATAAACATGGGTATTAGGTTGTCGGTGATTTTCTTAGTGGACAATATTGTTTGAGAAGTAAAACGGCGAAGCTGTATATGTGACCGGCGTTTTATTTTCAGTGGGCGCTTAACTCGAAGGTACTCCAAGCGGCACGCACATAGCAAACCATACTTCCAGAAATAATAATATCACATAGCGCGCTAGAGGCATTCCAGAGCTAAATATTAGGATAAATTCAGAAGAAAGCGCTGAGAAAGAAATAATAGATTGTTTACAGCAGCAGTCGACAGATGTAAGACTGGGTCTATGGCGCTAAACACCTTTGCGCGATAAGTGATTACGGTCATCATTATTCCTCCGCAAAGTTGGAGAAAGGAAAGCTAAATGATATTAACACAACCCATTCGAGTATATAAGAACTTGTGGCACTTACGAGAATCACTGAAATTGGGGAAATGGCGGTCTGGCAGACGGTTCTGATGCGAAGTGCGTAGAGGCATTGAACGATGCATGCGACTAGGTGTAGATCAATATTTACATGGGATGCTGGAAGTTAGATGAACTGTACCTATAGAGCTTAATAGCGGGACTGATATTGGCGTTAAAAATACGTCATCCAATCTCGCGACGTTGCCAAAGCCTGAGACAAACTGTCGCCAACCTGTGGCAATAACCATGCATGTCTATGCAATTTCCAGCGCGTAGACGACGTAGATTAGAGTCTTGTTGTAGAATCTGTCATCAGGAAATGCGAGTCGATAAGTGTCTAAGAAGGAGTTGATAAGTGACCAGGTAAATTTCCGGTCAGACAGTATCCCGAATCATGGCTCACAGACTTGCAAGGTCAATACCCCAAAACACATGCAGTTCAGAAGAATACCTATGAACTAACCATAACTTTTTGATAAGTTATATTCAAAGGCGTGCGAGTTGCCATAATACGTACTAAAGGTCCGCCTCTGAGGGACAAATGGAAGATAGGCGTAAGTAGCGATACTAAACATTAACATCATCACCTCATTTACCTTGTATTGAGAGCGTCCATGTCGAGTGCTGGCATGTTGGGGTTATGTGAAAGGAGGTGTCAGTCAGTCAGTCGTTGAATATATACGCCCTACCCTCCTTTTAAAGTACAAATCGATCCAGATTGACGAGATCATGAATTGGTGGAGGATCCCTGTGTTATTCGGGAATGAATAGAGGTACGAACTAGCATCGCATACGCCGAAACTGATGGGAAGGAACCTGCGTATGGAGGAACAAACCATAGACCCTAACCATGGGAAGGCTGTGCACTTGGAATTCAAAAGTATTTTCGTGCTGCAAGGTCAGCAGAGGCACCAAAGTTAGACTTTTGGAAGTGGATACTGGTCCGAAACAGGCACCAGCGAAGATATGACCATCCTCGAAATACGCCTTCAAAATGAACGAAAGCACGTACGCACAATACACAGAGCCGAAGTCCTGATGGACGGTGTTGTACGGCGTCGAGACATTGGTGTTGATTAGTACGAAGGGATTCACGTAACTTCAAGTTGAATTCATTCGAAATCAGGGCGACAGAAATAGCATTATGCGATGGTTCTGCTGCAACGTATACTCGCTGTGTTTCACTGCCTATAACAGTCAAACTTATGAAATTACAGATAAAGACTCGATTCCCTTGTTCTTTATGACTCGTTAAAGATCGGCGAACTTGTCCGTTGCCTAGACGTCTGTCAATCAAAGCAAATGTAGAATGTAAATATTCTCTTACCTCCACAAGGAGTTTAGCAATACCAGGCTCGCGAGAGGAATGTCCGGCATCAGGAACAATATGAAGTGTGCTCTGAGGGAAGACCTAAAGAATAACAATAAACCTCTCGTGGCAGGTACATCACTATTGTAAGTAAACTTTTCAGTACCTTATTTAATGCATAAGCGGTGGTGGCCTGATGACAATTATTAGAAATGTGAAATGAAGTAAAAGAATGAAAATCGTACAGGACAAACGACGTCATAACGGCCTTGCACGATAACGGTCGGGATGTGACGGCTAGAGATTCAAATCTCAGTACAAGGTCAGCGTGATGGAAGAGAATCTTACATCTTGTCGATTTCCTGTTGCTCCAAAAGCTGTCCGTCTCTCATGAAACCTTCATTAACAAAGTAATGATTTTCAATACGGGCGAATGCACTGAGTTGGATTTAGTAAAATGTTGGAAAGTCAGAAGTGCGAGTGATTTTACTTTGCGAATTTAGAGTCGTCCGCATGTGCAATATGAGCGGGATCGACATGGAGTTTGGATGTCCACATTCTACGGCAGGCTGTTGAGGATATAACTGTCAGAGTGAATATTGACGTACTCCCACTTGGCCCAGGCTTTGGCGGCACGAATCCTAGTTTCTTCATCCTCTGAGTTCAGTTGCGCATGATAGGCTAGTATGAGATCAGATCGTTCTGACTCCGGAATCGGTGCAAGGTATTCGTCCCTATCTCAACAGTGAGAAATGGTAGAAAAGTGGATGTCCCGGTGTTGTTGGCTCACCATGCTTCTGGGAAAAGGTGCGAAGCGCCATCCTGGTAGAAGAAACGAAGCTCGCTATTCCAACGCGTCAAGTTGTTTTGTTCTGTTACAGAAACGAGATGAACGACGAACCTTCTGCGGAGAGTAAATATGCCTCTAGGTAACTTTTAGTCAAAAGGCTCTTTGTGGCTTAAAACCAGGTAACACCTGAGTACGAGACTTTTCACCCTGTCTGGATGAGACTACGGAGCCAAGGGTATTAACGAGCCGTCGAAAGTCAAATGAGATGCAATATTACTTGAGCATAGGCCAAGGATAACGTGGAACCCTGGAAGCTGTGAGTGTACATGTTTAACGCCTGATGTCTCCACTCACCCAAGACCCTCCAAAGACGTGCCACTTTTCAATCTTGAGTAGATCCCTGAGCTTCTCGATATCTTTAACTAGGTCCCAGGTCGTGTTTTCTTCGAGACACGCGCTCCTTTCAAGCAATATACTTGAGTTGAATTCCGAAAATTCTACGTGCCAACTTACGGGGTAGACTTTCCAGCACCTCGTTGGTCAAAGAGAATGATCTAAGAAATCTGGAAGGTAAGAATGAGTAAAGCAAGATAATCAAAAGTTAACCTTGTATTTTTCTGGGTTGAAAAATCCTCTATCTGTAGCATCTGTTCCACCTCCAGGACCACCTAGTTAAGCTGATGTGAGGTTCATAACTCGAGAGTTAGTGGTGTCGTAGCCATCATACCATGAAGGAACACAACTGCAATAGATTAAATTTCGAAGGTAAATCAAAGTAGTTTAATAGCAGATTACCTGGGTTCCCATCCTTGTTTCCGGATAATTCATAGCTGATCAAGATGAGCACCGTAGACTTCAACAGTAAATTAAACACCCACTAAAGTTCGTGAACGTCAGAGACCTTTAATTTTCCAACCTGATAGGGTTCAATAGGAGGATACATTGCGGATAAATTCCTGATAGATTGCAGTTGTCTAAAGGAAGATAATCGTGGAAGATAAGAGAGATGTGGAAAGAATAGTCTTCTTAGCATTTGTCAGTATGGAATCGAAGTCATGAGGTCATTAGATTTGATAAGTAAACAAACAAAGGATGTTGTTCATCGGTTTTGATGTCAAACATATATTTCCTTTTCTGGCAATCTATGTTGAACTCGATCCCGTGGTCTTGCTTCGTTGCACTTGTATTCTATCAATAACGCGTTTAATCCTCTTTTTACGCGTCTTTTGTACTTATAGCCCATCATATACCTCGTAAGTCTTTTTATTATGTTGAATATCCAATACTAAATTATTTATAGGATTGCATTATATGAAATTATACCCCACAAATGACTTCTACAACGTACAATGTCATCAGTCACACTTCTGAACACTCGGACGGGCTGACTTTATCTCATTCACGAAATTTATCCACAATATCAGAGTCCACTCTGCATACAAACACAACAGTGCACTCTCAACCTTATGAACCACTTTTGCGTCCAATCACTCCAGGTTCAGAACCCTCATACGACATTGCCTACCATACAAGAAGTTCAGACAGAGCGTTAGCACTACCCAGATGGTCAAACCCCTCTTCACGATCAAAAAAGTCTATGTCTGTTGTGCTGGACGAAAAGAGGTCAATTTCGACCACCACCACACCTGCTATGAAGCGATTCAGGCGACTCAAATGGACCAAGAACCTCCTCGGTATCACCATAAGTAAGTGTCCTATTACTCAAAATCCGGGCTACATTTTGATTCAAATGCAGTAATATGGACAATATACAATACCGCAAGATATTTGAATGCTTTTACCATCTACGATAACGTCAAGGGGCAGGCATTCTCACTTGTTCTGGGTGCATGCACCGGTCTATCATTTACTTTCTTCTCATGCGCATCCATCCTGTCCTTGACTCAGATGACCCTCTTAACACACGGCATCTCTGTTCAAACCCTGGTCTCTCTACGCTCTGTCTTGCGTTACCTCTCCTCGTTTTGTTTATTGGGTCCTGGGGTTGTCAATCTCATCCTGGTTATTGTCTGGCGAAGGACCAATATTTTAGAGCTACAACCCAGATATCGATGCCGTCTGGATGTGGATTTGATTTGGTCGACAACTCCAGTACTTTGTCATCGAAAAGACTACGCATGGGGGATGTGGTTATTCCTCTCGATTCTGAGGGTTGTCTTGACTTTCGCCATCACAGTATGCACCTTTATTCCGCTTCGTTGTCATTGTCTCACCTTTATTCGAAGGCTCTGTTTCATAAGGTCGCTTCCTCACCACAATTCTTGCCTGTTCGGCGACACAAAGGATCGTTTGTGAAGGGAAAGAAGTCACACTCTCGGCTGGATTCCTTCAATGACGGTTTTGCCGCCAACTCCAATACATCTTTGGGAATGCCTCGCTTGGATCGAGAACGTCAACTACACCACCAGTCATCTGACTCGACATTATCCGGGAAGTCATCCCCACGAAACCGCTTCAGATCTCGCGCGTCCATGAACTCTGACGAAGAAATACATAGCGATGTTCCCAGTTACAATGACACTGACTACATCCCAATGTTAGGAAACCAACCTGGACCGGATCGCGAGCTGAACAGCTTTGTGGATCGTTTCCGCTCTCTTATTTCACAAATAACTCGTGAAACGGAGGAAGGTCTAGCATTTGCGAGGTCGGATGGGGGTTCGTCAGCATCACCAAGGTCACAAGAACTCCCAGAAATAGACGTAGAATATGCCCATGCCGAACAACATCACGACTACGAGGAAGAAGACGATTTTTACTCGACATCCCAGATGCACACTGGCGAACATCACCAGGCCTACCCTGCGGAAGAGCATATTCGCATGATGAATGGATACATCCGCAGAATGCCTACTATCGAGTCTATGGGTTCTAAGGAACTGCAGAACAGTCTTGACGCTTCCAGTTTCAATACCAATCGTGATAGAGAACGAGCCTCAAGTCGGCCCCCCACTCGAAATACATTGACTTCCTGGAACGGTTCTGAGTTCTCAGACCATCGAAGTCCCTCCAATAGTTTCTCTGCCCAGGCAGAGCTTCTAGCTGGAATGTTCGGAAAATATAGCGCTTCGGAGATTGGAGAGCTCATGCGAAAAGGTGATACAATTCGCATGGTTGACAGCTCATCTGTGCATACAGACAATTCTGAGGCACTAGGAAACCCATCCAACGGTTACTCGTCATCTACCTCTGGTAGTCGAGCAACTGGACTTTCTTATCATACCGCAGCTGACTCGACTATCAACTCGACCTCGACAGGCAACAGCTCAGATTCCGCATCTATAAAACGCGCCCTTCAGGATGCAACACAAACCCCTTTAGAGAGACCTTCATGACAGGCATCATGGACATTCATTTCGCCTTATATTTGCATTGCTGTACTTAATATTTACAGGATCTTTCCGGATGGTATTTTTATGTAACGACTTTCCCTCTGTATATTTTCACTCGTTTATTAGATCCTTGCAGTTTTTGCTTTGACAATGCTAACTACTGGAATAAAAAATACTTATGTCGATTTAAACTTATCCATCAAACCCGGAAACTAAGTAACACCAAGTGATCCGAACACGATGATGATGATGGTCGGACGAAGCGAGAGCCCTGACCGTGAAGCGTATTACACATATAAATTAAAATATTATAAAGTCGTGTCGTTCTAAAAACTTGTTTTCAGCTTTGCTGCCAGCGTTCAACTGTTTCGTGTTTTCTTGCAACTGCTTTATTTCACAGGTCTCCCTCTCACAGATACCCAACATGACCACTCCTGAAGCATCCACCAAAGTCTATCTGCCATTGCGCCCCAAGCCTGCGCAGAAGGAGGATCCTCGTGCCGCCATGTCCGAGTCCGAGCAGACCATGTACGATGAGGTACTCCAGCACTTTTCCAAGGAAGATCCTCCATACTCGATAGCCAATGTAGAGAAGGGCGAGCTTTCTGAGCAGGAAAAGTTTTGGCTCTCCAAAGAAACTATCCTTCGGTGAGTCTTTGAACACTTCGGTACAGCCGAGCCACGTGGTTGCGAAGCCTATTAACCTCGTTCCAAGTTACCTTCGTGCGTCCAAGTGGAAGGTTAGTGTCGCTATCGAGAGAATTGAGGCTACATTGAAATGGCGCCGGGAATTTGGCCTAAACGACACTGTCAATGCCGCTCTTGTTGAGCCTGAGGTGCGCATTTTAAGTCGTATCATACTCTGCCTCCGCTCACTACAAACTCTGCAGGCAGTTACTGGCAAGGAGGTTATCTTTGGATATGATACCTCTGGAAGACCAGCGTTATACATGATTCCTAGTCGACAAAATACATCCGAGTCTCCTCGTCAAGTGCAGCATGCCGTGTGGATGCTGGAAAGGACCATTGACTTGATGGAACCAGGAGTCGAGTACGCCTAGTGACATTAACAACCCTTATACAGATTTCGCTGACAATAATACCTAGAACGATTGCACTCCTCATCAACTTTGCCGACAGAGGGAAGAATCCATCCATCTCCACTGCTCGCACCGTTTTAAACATTTTGCAAGACCATTACCCTGAGCGCCTGGGTATTTCCCTCATAATCAACATTCCTTTCCTCATAAACGCTTTCTTCAAGATCATAATGCCCTTCGTCGATCCGATCACTCGACAAAAGGTCAAATTCAATCCTGACGTTTACAAAGAGGGTCATTTCACTGCGGACAACATGATGAACCAATGGTGGAATGGCGAACAAGACTTTGAATACGTCCACGAGAAATATTGGCCTGCTCTCCATGAACTTTGCGAAACACGCGTGAAGGCGTGGAAGGAAAACTGGCGCAACCTCGGCGCGAAAGTTGGTATCAGCGAGTGGGAGTACAAGAAAGGGGATGAACAAAAGGAGTACATCGGAGGCGAGGAAGAGGACAAGAAGGAAAACAACGCGAATACTATTGCTGCTGAGGCACCAGTTTCTGCGCAGGTCCCAACCCCTGAAGCGCCCACGAATGCACAAAAGGAGCTGACAGCTGATCCTCAAACACCGTTGAATGAAAAGAAAGCAGACGACGCAACTGCTGCAACTGTTGCAGCCACTAGCAGCGCCGTAGTAGCAACATCAGGTGCAGGCGCTGTTTCTGGTGGTAGTGCGTCAGGTACAGATGGTGCTGCAGATGGAGGCGCTGAATGAGGAACTCATTTGCATACGTTCGTAGACCTTTGATCTTTCATAATTGCCGGAATTACTTTATCACCTCGATCTACCTTTCAAAATATTATAGATTCATTCACATCACCTGCGCGTGAACTTCAAAATACTACTGAGCATGTTACTGCTTGTTGCCCTAGCGGGAACTAAGTCGTCATCTTTCACAGGCGACAAAACCGTAGGGATATTCAGATTCCCATCCCCGACGTTTAGCTTTAGGCAAGCATCAGATGAGAAGAAAAAGGATGCAAAGACAGCAACATACATTTCCGAAGGTCAATGCTGCTCCGGGGCCACCCATTGAAGATGCGGTCGGGAAAATGTTGATTTTGCGCTTCTTCTTCTTGCCTTCAACGTCCTGCTCCAGAACTGAGGCCCCCCGTCCTTGTGGCTGGCGACTTGCTGCCCGGGAGCTCGCTTTGACTGGTTTTGTGCTGGTATCGCCTTGTTTATTTCTACTCTTGGAAGGGCCTGCAACAGGTTTGCTTGTGGTGCTTTCTTCAAGCTCTTCATCGCTGGATCGACCTTTCCGTTTCCCTTTGCGTTTGGGTGCAGGTTCGCTTTCCTCACCAGCAGAGTCGTCTTCGTCCTCCTGTGCCTTCTTCTTCCCCTTCCCTTTGCCTTTTTCTTCCACGTGCCCTTTGTCCTTGGTCGTTTTCTTGAGGGGTCCTGGATCCGGGATCTCTTCAATCTCACTATCGTCACCCCTGTCTTCCTTGGGGCTGCTTGGAACAGCACGCTTTGGAGGAGGCTTACTTCCCGTTGTTTTACGGGCTATGACAGGTTGTTTTCTGGCTTTGGGTTTCGTCGTTGTAACTTCTTCATCTTTCGAAGAAGATGCGGGTTTATTGCGTTTCTCCGTTTTCGTGCGTGTGGCTGCAACTTCCTCCACCGAATTATCGTCTTCGTCAACTGGTGAAGATGTTTCTTTCCTATCTTTCCTAAGTTTCTGCATCTGATGTTAATGTCGAAAAAGGAAAGGAAGGAATAACCTGAAGCACCTGAGGAGATGGGGGTCGGACTCGGGCCCTTTCTTCTTCCAAGTCTGATTTGAGTCTTTCAAGCTGTTTCTGTAATTTTAGCACATCCTTTCTGCTAGCGTTAGCCTCTTTCTCTGCTTCTGCTACCGTCTCCTTCAAAACCAAACTGTTAATAATTTCCTGAACTATCTTGGCAAAGGCACCAACCTCCAGCTGAGAAACCGCGTTACTGAGCTTCTCTATTTTCCTGTTGCTCTTCGCTATTATGCGTTCATTTTCTTCTTCTTTTTTCTGGGATTCTTCCTTCAATTGCCTAAGCTCTACCTCCAAAGCAAGCCTGTGCTTCCTCTGTTCTTCGGCTGCTTCACCCTCCCTAGTTTCAAGGCTCTTCCATTGCTCGAGTTGTCGAGTGAGATCCTTATTCGTTCGCTGTAATTCATCATTGGTGCGCTCCAGGTCGGCTATGCGCGTTTGGGAGCCATCAAGCTGGAGTTTTGTGCGCTCCAACTTAGATTTGAGCGTCTCCGAAGCTGCTGTTAGATTGGCGAGTTCCCCTCTCATTTTGGTGACCGATGCCTATTAAAACTTTAGCAGGAGAACCTCTCAAAATAAGCCTATATAATTACCTCTTTGTCTTCCTTCTCCTTGTGAGCCCGCGACCACGATTCCTGACCATCCTTGTACTTGCTCATGTAATCTGCGCATCTCTTCTTGGTTTCGTCCAATGTCGCCTGAAGAACCTCTATCCGGGACTGGTAATCTTCCTCCATGTCTTCCAGTTTGTTCTCCAACTCTTCTTCTTTCATTTGAAAGAGGGTGATCTTGTACTCGCGCTGAAGCCGCAACAACTTTTCTTCTCTTGTAGCAGCCATCTCCTGATATATCCCGCTTCGCTCCTTCGCTAGCTCGTATTCCAAGGTTTTCTGCACGATTCGATACGATGACAGCAGGTCTTCACATCCTTCTTTCCACTCTTTCTGATTTGCCAGCCATTTGTCCCGCATGTCATTAACAGCTGTAGTGCACTTCTTTCGTTCCAACTCGACCTGCTCGTTTAGCCTTTGAATAGTGTGGTTAAGAGTCATATTCCTTTGAACGAGATCTTCTATTTGTGCTTGGTTGGCGGCTTCGAGAGATGGCATTCCGCCTGTTAAGGGTGTTCCTCCGCGCGGACGGGACATAGTAGGAGCCTGAGAGGGGTGCCGCGACGCTGTGATATGTAAAATGCCTTTCTGAAGATCTGAGAGCCAAAAATGAATAGGGCGTTATTTAGTATATATGAAGGACTCATAATCAAAACTTTAGAGAAAAATAACCTTGAACTTGCTCAATAGTCGGCCAGAGAGCTATCAGTAGCCACTCGTTGAAGAGAAACAAAGAGGACGGCGCGAACAACAGCATGCGTGAGAAGAAACTGTTAATTGAAGCACGTGGTCGCGAACAGTCTGCTCATCACTTTAGACTCATTCTCCTTCTGCAACTATAACTCATCCTCCCAAACACTTCCTGCGTAAGAATGGCTCCATCAAAAGCGCCAAAGAATATCAAAATACAAGTACCAAGACATAACTCGCAGAGAATAAATGCAAAATTAAGTGTAGAGGTCAAGAATCACGCCAAATCTCAAGGAGTACTTGTTGATACAACTCAATCCAGCGCTAAATTGGCACTGGCAATCGTATGTAGCCAATACACACCACATTCGTCTTTGCTGATAAATTTTTGTTATTGACACTAGGAAAGTGCCTCAGAATGGAATTCAAGGCTCATGACTGCTCGAGCAGAGCGAGGCCCTCAGTGGGATGTTGGTACCCAACAGTGGGTGTAATGAAATGTCCTCTTGTTTAGTCCTCCTGACAAGGTTGTCTGCATAGGTTCCTAGTTGACAAATACTCGGATCTGTATTACGATCCAACGCCCCTTAGGGAAGCTGTCAAGAAGGTCACAGAGGACGAAGATGGTGAACCAAACGCAAACTCCAGTCAACGTCTAAATACTCCGTCTCACCCCAATCAAGTTCAACTATCACACTCAATGTCCCACTCTTCTCATGGGCCACTGCATCCACAATCGCATGGTCAACACCAGCCTTTCCAACTTCAGCAGCAGCCTTCCATGGGCTCCCGTCATCATACCCCGCTCCGAGATCGTGAATTTCCTCAGGGAATGGGACCAGGTCCTGTAATGCAACACCCACACATGGCTGGTCGTGATTCCATACCTATGCATCCACCGCGACATCCAGGGCCACAGTCAAATTTCCCGTATGCAGGCTCTCCCTCTGGTATGGGTATGCGAGGTGGTCCTGGTGGTGCACCTTTCTCTCCAGGTCCCTCAAACTTTATGGGTGGGGATGGAGGTGGGCCACAAATGCGAATGGGAGGTGTCAATATGGGTGGTCTTGGTGGCGGGATGCGACCAGGAATGGGCCCTATGGGAGGCGCTGCCATGGGGAGCATAGGAATCGGTGGTGGAATGGGTATGCCAGGTATGGGCAACGTGATGGGCGGAGGAATGCCAACTGGAAACCCCATAGTCTCTTTGGGTATGGGAATGGATCATGGTGGCAACATGCCGGGAATGGGTATGCCTATGAACATGTCGCCCCGAGGTGTAAGACTTCCTGAGGACAATTTCCCTATGCATTGATCGTATTCGATACTTACCTCCAGACGTACCGTGATGTTGTAACGATAGCTGTATATTGATTTTGGGTAAAAATGAGTACACCAGAGAGATTATGGATGACCTGCCCAAACTATGTACCACCAATACTTAGGAACCGCCTATATGTGATATTGAGGAACCAAGTGTATACGCCATGCAAAAAGTATCAAAAATGCATTGACCGGGAGTCGAACCCGGAGCTAGGCCATGGGAAGACCCAATGTTACCGCTACACCATCAATGCTTGATGTAAGTGCTGTTAAGCATTAGCCTATCCACCGCAATAGACTTAGTTTGACTCGCCTAAACTGTGCCCACCAGGTGCCCACAATAAACAACGAGGTCGACTCTCGAGTGATAATGCTATTGTAGCATCTTTATCTGTAAAGCCACTCATGGTTTTTGGGGAGTCAACGACATGAATATGGCGACCAAACACTACGTCAGGGGATAGAAAGTGTCTTGGGTATCACAGATCTGTGAATGTAGTAGGTAAGGTGAACTTGGGGTGCAATATACGAGACAGGGCGCTTCAATTGTTCTCGTTCTCCTCGTTTCTGAGTCCTCAAAAATTAAGCCAATTGAGAAGCCCAATAAAATGAAAGAAATGGCTTCGATTGGAAAGCTACTCCCTTTCACTAAAACAATACAGAGGAGGAATGTTGAAAAAAAAGAAAAGAACACCAAAAAGGGCCCAACCGGGAATTGAACCCGGGACCTCGCACATCTGAGCTTCCTTAGGTGGAAGCGGGTAAAACCCGAAGCGCGAATCATACTACTAGACCATTAGGCCGATATTGTGCCTGATTCCTTTGCTCCTCATCATCTCATGGCGCCCTAGTTCAACTCATTACAACATCAATCAATGCATTGAGATTTTGGATTTCTAATTTGCACTGTGACTTTACCCGAAGACCCTGTTCAATGGCAATAAGAAAGACATCCAGCACCACGCGACTGCCCCAGAGTCTCTTGGAACAGATCGAAGGCTCAGGTATATTTTTACATCCAGGAACCTTTCACCCAGCTGACATTCGGTCATAGCTCAACATAACCACTCTCATCACGGCTCACGAAAAGTATCGCGAAAAGATCTTAGAAAACAGGACCGGCAAGAACGTAAACAGAAAAAATCTGAATTCTTCAGCCGTAATCCAAGGAAACGGCCTGCAGAAGCTGAGCAAGTCGACTCGACTCAACGAAAAAAACCCCGGACCGACATCCCAAACCCCACCCCACCACCACCACCTCACGCCCCAAGAAATACACCTTCTGTCGTAAATACATCTAAAGGGAAGGGAAGGATGGTGACCCGACCTTCTACCTCTTCTTCAAGGGATTACGCGCCGCCGACGTCCTCGCGTCCACCCCATGAGGATAAGGAAGACAGGTACATAGCATATCTGGAATCAAAGCTCAGAGCGGGGGGCAAAAAGAAACACAAGGAAGAAGATGACGGGTTAGACGGTAAGTGCACAAAATCACTCCTCCTTGACCCAAACATTAACACCGTTCTTAGATCTGTTAAATTTCGCTGACTCTATTGCGCTGCAGGGGAGGCAGGTGCGTCTGAGCCACACTCTGAAAGTTTTTCATATAACCAAACAATAGGCATATACACCCAATATCCAGGTCGAAAACACGAGAGACAGTGACATATACGGTGAATCGGAGGGAACCGCATCTGAGGACAGTGAGCAATATTCAGAGGATGACTCTTGGGGAGATGAGTGGGGAGGGATCGAGCAGTCTTCGAATTCCGATGAGAGAGAAGAACCCGAACCCAATGTTGCTTCCACAGATCCCTTGCCTAGTCAAAGCCCTGCCGCCTCCTCGACTGCGTACATTCCACCTCACCTCAGACAGTCGCAGGCATCCCAGGACGAATCGCTTGCAAAGTTGACACGGCAGTTGAAAGGTCAATTGAACAGGTGCTACCTACTTATTTTTCCTTTGCTATCTTTTTAATACTGGTGCAGGATGAGTGAACAAAATATTGCCATCATTTTGTCTGGAGTAGAGGATATTTATCGTACCAATGGACGAAACGGTATGCAACCAAACTTCCAGCTGCTATAACTTCTAATCGATGATTCTAGATGTCACAACGACGTTAACTAACTTGATTATCGACGGGATTTGCTCCCACTCAACGCTCCTTGACTCATATGTGGTACTCTACGCAGCATTTGTGTCTAGTCTTCACAAAATAATAGGAATAGAATTTGGTTCGTACTCCTTACATCGTTTCCATCTCTCAATCCTCACGTTCGCAACAGCGGCGCATTTTGTTCAGACCGTTATTTCAAAATACGAGCAACATTATCGAGATGTTGCAGAATCGATAGAGGACGTCTCTAAAGACGGCAAGGAGTGTACAAATCTCATGGTTCTCATCTCCGAGTTGTACAACTTCCAGGTTATTTCTTGTCTACTTGTCTTTGATATTATCAAGGCAGTGCTCCAAGATGACCTCTCTGAGCTAAAAATCGAGCTGCTGCTGAAGCTCCTTCGCAGTGCGTCTATTTGACATTCCAGGCTTTACCCGATCCAACCTCAGTCATTAGATTCGGGGCAGCAGCTTAGACAAGACGACCCTACTGCTCTCAAAGACATCATACAAACAGTTCAGGACAAGGTGTCCAATCAAGACGGAGATTTAAGGTTTGTTATGTGCCTCAGTTATCCTGCATGGGCTGAGTTTTTTTATCAGTTCACGAACGCGTTTCATGATCGAGACTCTCACTAATTTGAAGAACAACAAGTTAAAACGCAATATTACGCAAAACCAAGGCGCCTCTGCGGTCGAACGTATGAAGAAGTTCCTGTCTGGATTGAGCAAGACCAAACATAGTGAGTTTCCAATTTACACATACTGATCTCTCCTCAGACTTTCAAATTTAGTCCTATCGCACGAACCTCTTAGAGTGTCTCTGGAGGATCTGCATTCTGCTGACAAGAGAGGCAAATGGTGGCTTGTTGGTGCTGCATGGAGTGGTAACCCCCTTGTAGAGAGACAAGAGGAGTTCCAGAAGGTTGTACAAGAAGACCAAAGTGTTGAGGAACAGAAAGAAACAGATCTTGTCAAACTGGCCCGTTCTCAAGGAATGAACACAGACATCCGGAAGGGTATTTTCGTTGTTTTGCTTAGCAGCGCGGTAAGCCAATAATCCTCGCTCTGATCTTGATGATCTTATTTAAATTCTATCAAAGGATTATCTGGATGCTTGCGAAAGGTTGGGCCAGTTAAAACTCACCGAGGTTCAACAACGGGAAATCTTTCGAGTCATTCTCCACTGTTGCGGACAGGTGTGTCATCTCCATTCGTTTGTATTTTACACACTAATGGCCTGCTCAATAGGAAAAATCATACAACCCGTACTACACCTTGGTGGGACAGCAACTTTGCAAGACCGCTCATTCACATAAGATCACCCTGCAGTATATGCTATGGGACTTTTTACGTGAACTTGGTGAAAGCAATGTTGGCGGTGCCGCCATGACCAAAATTTCAGAAGACTTCGACAATTTTTCCAGCGGTGCCATCGCGAAGTCGCGGATGCAAAATGTCTGCAAAGCCTATGCGTGGTGGATTGCCAAGGACTGCATAAACCTCAATGCTTTAAAGGTGCGTCCTTCCAATTGGCACCGTTGTCGATACATATTTACATCTTTTATGCAGCCCCTCGATTTTACAAGACTAAAAGCACAAACACGCTCGTTTTTGCGAGATCTTCTGATCAACGTGTTCGTCAATAGCCAAAGGGCTGCCCCTGTCATTGGGAACAGCCTAGATAGCATCACGTTTACTCGCAACAGGAATGCGATTGAAGAAATATTCATAAAGGCTACGCGGGTACAGAATGTAGCAATGGGGTTGGTGTATTTTATGTCGGAAGCGTTGATAAAGGAGTCCGACGGGCGGGGAGGGCTTGATAAATTCATCAAATGGGCGGCTGAAGTTGCACAAGAGACGCTGAGGACGGGAATTGATGTCGTTCCTGTACTATGATTACCAGTCGAGTTCTTTATTATCGACGCGTTTTACGGAATGCAACACTCGAGCAAGCACTGCCTGTTTGTCCCCCGAAGCTGAAGGTTGGATGCTGGATCCGTGAGCTGATGATTTAATTAGGACGGTTGAACGTGGATTTTTTTATGTGAAACGCACTGATATTCTAGACCAAGTTCTGGTTTGCCAAATGCCACCTTCAACTCGTCTTCAGTAAAGTTGCAAGCTAGATGTTGAAAATTAACCACATGACCACCATGACGCTGGACGGACGCTTACAAGTGATGAGGAAGTAGCCACCAGGTTTTAGCAAGCGAGCCAGTCGCTCTGGGTAATGTTTTGCGGGAGAATGTCCCTCAGAGTCCTTCGGACCTAACGCTATCGCATCATAAGTGCCCTTGTCCAAGACTAGATCCCAAACTGCAGGACCATGATCGCGCGATGGATTTGGTGGATCCTGTGAGAGGAAATCACACTCATGGAACGTTATTTCACTCCCTTGTCTGGTTTCTGCTATTTCTCTAGCGAGTTTTACAGCGCCAGCACTGTAATCTATGCCATGCAATGTGGATGGGTCATACCCTGCGTCCAGGAGTCCGAATAGAAGTGTCCCATTACCGCTTCCCAGTTCCAATGTTAGTGGCTTGCTATCTGGGGAGAGGTGTTCCTCGACCCATTCTACCATTTTTTCAACACTCTCTATTCCAAACCTGTAAAATATTCGTCACTCCTTCACACGATGTAGTAATATAATTGGAGTCGTTACATACCAGATCTCTCCTTCTTCGCCGATTTCTTCGAAATTTTTTACCTCCTCCTCATAAACGCTGTCCCAACTGAAATGAGTCAGTTGCTATACAAATGCACCATGTCACTTTGGAACATACTAATCCTTGGTACCTAGCTTTGAAGGCGGCAGTTCAGAAGACATCTCTAGGTTTAGAGCAGAGCAGCAGATACGAAGCAAGTTGGGAATGATCAATCCGCTAATTGACTTCCTCATCGGGAAGCTCATAAAATATTCTGACGTTTTACAATTCCACGGTCTCAAGGACGTGCAAAAGGTCGACAACATTGCAGACCCTGCAATAATGACATAGACATGGAAAATACGAAGAACACCATGGTCCCAACATAAGGCAAAAAATATACTGATTCTAGCAAACGGTTGAAAGAACTACAAGCAAAGCCATAGGGAGTGCTTTGCTGGTTGGAATGATTAGTTTTGGATGAAGAGGTGCTCGTCACAAAGCGGAGGAAGTGATGGTAACAGTGGAAGCGGACTGCATATTCAATTTGGGGCCTTCACTGAAGCAAATGTCGAAATGGTATGCCAGAGACGAGGTTATGTGTTATTAGTTTAGCCGTGGTATCGATTAACTACAGAGGGAGCGGTTGCTCATATGGTACAATAGAGGTGGTAGGTGTGCTGAAAACAAGGTTATACGCTATACAGTGACAATGGAGACAGACACTCACTCTAAATAGTGTGTAATCATCGACCTTTAAGCTCTTTATCCAGCATGTCTTTGGCCTCATTAATTTTGCTTGCGAGGTATGGGGAACCTCCGCGGTCTGGATGGTTTGCCAGCATAATTTGGCGATGTGCATCTTTAAGTTGTAGACGGAGACGGGGTCCATCCCTGTAGATGGTTTGAGCAAAAGAACCTAAAGCATCCAAAAAGCAGAGAATGCTTACTTCAGTCCGAGAATTGCAATAGCCTCTTTACGGTCCATTTTGTTGCGGAATCCTCCCTTGACCCATTGCTCTGCTGGACCCCTGCCTAGGAACAGCCCACGCTTCAATATCGAGCGGCCTAGAATTGCAGCAGAGATGGCGCTGACGCCGACAATGAATGGTGTAGCCATTGCTGAATGAAGTTGCTGAGAAAGTCACCTGGTTGTGAATGAACGACTACAAATTATTAAAAATCAACAGCAACAAACAACGCACCTCACACTCAGACGTCCACACATTGACAATTTAAAAAATCATCGTAAATTTCAAAAAAAAATGTATTCTGTATTTTTTTTCCTTTCCAAATTTTTATAATAGCTTATAATGTTCAGTTATTTCAGAATCCTTTGAAATTCGTATACATTATATATCGTGAGAATAATTAAAATGCAAGGTTATCTGATCAATAATGTCGATTCTAAAGTTAGAGGCCTTTCACCATCAGGGCCCTGAGGCTGCTGGCAGCCAGCCCATTGTGACAGGTCTCCGTCGGCGCTTATCACTGATTCTAGTATCTTTGTTCTTTACCTCGACAAAGATACACCTCTCGTTTTACTCCTGAACTTTCATCTCGAATATCTATTGTCAACTACCATGAGACAGCTAAAGTCATCACTTCAACGCACTTTTCATCAAACGGTTTTCGATTTTGAACGTGCCTCAGACCAACCACCCTCTCATCCATTCATCATCTGTAACGAAGAACAAAGAGAAGAGGCCAATCTTGCCGCCTTTGCTAAGCTTTCCCCCCTTGGTCTTGCTCCTGGCTATGGCAAAGATGGCAAGCTCATTGCTCTCGCCATTTCCGATGGAAAAAACGGTCGCCTTATCGAATTCAAGCCAGAAAGAATTTCTACCGAAACTAGAACGGATCTTCAAGATCTTCTTTCTTCCAACCCCAGTGGAGTGTACGCTTTTGACTGTGGTACTCTCGCAATGAGTCTATACATGGACCTTGGTGTCCGTCTGAAGGACGGCGTCGACATTCAATCAGCCTTTCCACAATCGACCTTTAGGAAGCCCCAGCATGTTATCAAAGAAGCGTTTGGAAAGGGGGATTCGGTGAAGCTTCTTGCCGACAATCTCTCCCATATATACCTAAACACTACGTATGATATCGAGGACCCCCAGCGACACCTACATTGGTATCAGCAGGCTTGGCTCGCACAATTCATCGTCAACTTCAGCAATAATCGCGATGCATTCAGCAAAGTTCCCAAGATCAACACCGCTGATCTCAACTTTAATGTGAGAGATTCTTCCAATCTTATCATCTTTGAGGCCACGGCTCACGTAAGACAATATCTACAGTATCTCGAAATGCTTGCCAAGATTTCGACAGACGGAAAACGCCTGGATTATCTCAAGCCTGCCGAAAAGGAGTACTCCTTCACCCGAAAGCAGTCGGGTGGAAATCCGAATGAAATCGTGGTCGCGTCGAACACCTTCAACAACCGCATTCGAAATGATACAGTACGTTTTCTTTACTCGATTATCACATCTAGGTATTAACATTGGGCGGCAGAATGTCCAAATGACTATTTCGGGGCGATTTAACAACTACGTGGTCTCAGGTACCGCGAATGCCTTTGTAGGCCCAAGCGGCGCTATCAACAGTATCGACGAGATTGCCGATGATGAAGTAGTCTCTTTGCGGTCCGTTGGTCGTGATGACCCTACATCCGCCGAGTTAAACCGTGACATCACAGTCCTCAAGATGTTGTCCGACCCTTCTACCTTCGAAAATGCCTGGATCCGGAATGTGTGGTACACCCACCAGAAGATCTCGTGGAAGAAGTGGCGCCCGCCAATTGCCCGTCGGGACCAGCCTCACGACCCTGATGCAGACCTCCTATCACTGTTGGGCCGCCTCAACGCGTCCCAGACAGCAGCTGTCGATGCTATGCTTGACCCCAAACCAAAACAAAGCCTTGTCGTTATCCAGGGTCCTCCGGGCACTGGAAAAACTTCTGTGATTTCGGCCTTTGTCTCATTCGCTGTCAATTCATTTGAACAATCCGGGATTTGGCTCGTTGCTCAAAGCAATGTTGCTGTCAAAAACATTGCCGAAAAATTAGTAGCTATTGGTTTTCGCAACTGGAAGCTGCTTGTCTCGAAGGATTTTCATCTTGGATGGTAATTGATTTTCCGAGCTGAACACATATTATTATCTAATAATTTTATTAGGCACGAACACTTGTATGGCAAGGTCGAGTCTTATGTGATCCGTTCAGAGGAATTCAACACTGCACCAACCCGGAAAAAAATGCAAAATGTCAAGGTTATTCTCTGTACCCTCAGCATGCTCTCCAACAAAAGAATCAAAAACTTCACAAAATACATTCCAATCGAAACTCTTGTTATTGATGAAGCCAGTCAGATTGAAATTGGCAGCTATCTATCTGTGTTCCTCTCTTTCCAATCATCTCTTCGAAAAGTCATTTTTATTGGAGATGATAAGCAATGTATTTTTTTTCCTCTTTTTTTTTTATCATCAGTAACTAATATTTTTTTCAGTGCCACCCTATGGCCAAGAAGATCTTAAAGATCTTCAGAGTATTTTTGAGATTCCACATCTTCAAGAAAATGTATATTTTCTGGATACTCAATGTAAGTTCTTTAGTCAAATCTAATGTTTATATTTATAATTTTATTCTAGATCGTATGCCACCTCAAATTGGTGGTCTTATATCTACTTCCATCTATGATGGAAAACTGAAGTCAAACCCCAAGCACCCAGCTGCAAATAACCGTTTCACCTGCTTTTTTATTGATATTGAGGGAGATGAAGAGCGTGCAAAGGATTCTTTCAAGGTATTTATTTTTCAAATAAATATATTTTGACCTTTTTCACTAACTGTTGAGCAAAGAATACTTCTGAATGTGATGCAATTA